>OOFE01011050.1:12466-24119 GCA_900323365.1 Monocentris japonica
CCACGGTTAAGTGTGTAGATTTATGATGGGCGGCATGTCAGAGAAACAGGGTTACTCTTGCAGTGAGCACGGAATGAGGCCTCTTCCTACAGGAAAACAGGGAGGGAGTTGAAAAAAAAAGAAGGTACTTTCAGGTTACTGGCCATGACTGGGAAAACTCCCCAAACAACAAAGTGCATTGTTATAATGTGGAAGACGGGGCCAGATGGCTGCAGATACATATACAGTACTTGACTGAGATGAACTGTCTTGCCTGGATCCCTCGAGAACTGGCAGTAAGTTCTACGTCTGTCTTTACCGTTCATCAACAACTTTCATCAGGTTGGGAGTGGGGAGGTGATGGGGGTGAGGATGGAGGGTGAGGAGGGGGCACCAAAGGAAAGGGGAAGTTGGGGGGGTTAACCTGTAAAAACATTCAGATTGAAAAGTTGACCTGTGGGTCTCAAGCTTCTCCTCCCAACTGGAGCCTTTCTCCCCTTCTCACGTCATGCACAACAGCAGGGAGGATCGCTGCCCTCCATGTCACGTCATGCGGTTCTCTGTGTCCCCCGGGGAAGGAATTAACCTTTTTGAACCTGTGACCTTGCAACAGCTTGAACATCCCTTGCTTACTCCTTTATGAATCCGAGGTTAGGTTAATAGTGGGAAAAGCTGAAGGGCTCTCACACGTTCTGATCTGTCAATCAAAGGGCACAGTGTTCGTCACTACCACGCTATCGTACAGCGGTAACAGAAATACCAGCTTTGGTTGCACCTGAACTACTAGTGTCCCACCACAAGAGGAAATATTGGTCAATTTCAAGTTTTGTTTTCTTCAGCCATCAGAAAACAGAAGTAATAATGTAGTTCTATTTAAGTTGTTCATAGCTTTATGATCAGGCTGAATGAACAAACCACATAAATATTGATTACAGATGTAATTAATCCATAAATCTTCCACAGTAATTTCGATACATGAGTCCAGTATCTGTCATTATATCACCCTTCCTTTTCTGAGCATTTCTGTCTAAATATTTCCTCATTCGAGTAAGATTTAAACCGACCTCATAACTACTAGTTTGGTCCCGCACTTTAGTGACATAAAAGCCTATGGTTAAGAAGTTAAGGCTGTCTGGATCCTCTCATGCTGTGCCTAGTTTCCCTGCTATTGACTTGGCTGTTGTTTGGCCTTTAAAATTCACACTTGGTTAAGTCGTGGTATTTGTTTCACACAAGTGGTGCAGCCTTTCCCACAACGACAGAGAATTTGCTGGAGGGAATGATTCACTCGCTGGTTTAATGCTACAGAATTCCAACGTCTTCACAGGTAGAAAAGGAACATTTTGTCTAGCTTGCTGGACAGCATCTAGCAAAACAACTACTGCAGTTAATACAGCGGGTTATATCTCCAATCTGCCAATTTCACAAGTCAGTTCAGTTCACAATTTGTTACAAGACTAACATTAAGAAAAACTACCCTGTTATCCTTCTCATGCCATTTCCCAAAGGGAAGAAAACTGTCTGGGGTGTATGGGGTGAGAGTGTTTCTGTGTGTCTGCACGCAGAAGTGGATGCATGCATGCGTGTATGTGTGCATCCTCTTAGCCCACAGGGATCTGATTTCAGTTAAGCCACACTATTGCTCAAGTGTGGTATTCTCTGTCTGCTTCTTCTGTCTCACTCCGGAGAGAGACCTCGATCTCTCTGTAGCCCTTTCTTTTACACATCCAAGTGTGAGAATTTATTCCATTACGCAAATAAACGAACTAAGATCTCACGAGGAGAGAAATGAGGAAAGCATCCATTCTCATGCCAATCCCAATCAAATCTTGTTTGTATCTGTGTGTTTGCGTTTAGGTTAGTGGCAATTTAATGTCAGGGACCACCAGAAACGTTTGTTTCCTGGAACAGGGGAGGAAGTTTTTTTTTCATCTTCTCCATGGCTCTTTTTTAATGTCTCTCGTCATTTATGAAAGTCTCAGAACATAAGGATGTGGCTCCCCTAAGTCCTCTGGGTACTGACCCAATATGTGGTCCAGCTCTTTCATCGAGTGGTGTCGGACAAACCGCACAATTTGGGGTTGATGAGTGTTCATTTGGAGTGAATAAATCTTGACGTGTTGCTTTGAATGTGTCTATTAAATGTGTGGGATGAAACATGGGCTTCATCCTTGTGATGCTGCAGTTGGTCAGTAACAACATGTTCAAAAAACATAATGTGAAATTTCACAACTCTGTACTGGGAAGAAGAGTCATATTGACTCGGGAACCGAAAGACAGTCTGGCTTCGCGGGACCCTGGGTGTTCCACGGCCCCTAGCTAGAAGGAGGCGTCTGTGTTTACAGCCATCGCTTGACTTCCAGGGTCCAGAGACAGAGAGCTCCAAGTGATTCCATCCCAGCAGAGGTATTGACGGAAGCGGTGGCAGAGGTTAATCTGGAACATACTTGTGACTATGTCGGGCTGTGTTATCCTGCTGTCCTAACCTCCTGCTTGATTTATGGATCTCATCTCGCCGCTGCTCACCGTGTCTCTTGTCTGACTTAAAGGATTAGTGGAAGTGACGTCAGCTGGGTTTCCCTGCACCTCCACCTAACATTTTTCATAGAGATTTGTGTGTATCTCTGTGTCTGTGTGTAGGTGTGTGTGTGTGTGTGTGTGTGTGTGTGTGCTGTAGCATACCCCAGGTGGAATCGGTATGTGTTGACACAACTCCAGCAAAATACTCCCCACAGCTCCACTGCACTATTGTAGTGTATTCTTAGCGCTGGTCCAATCTCATTCTGCTGTTGTGTTGAGCTAATGATAGTCCACTAAACACTGTGGAGAGTAAAATCAACACAGCCAGCGACTGAGAAACCCTGCCTGGATCCAGGGAATTAGGACCACATGTGCTTCCTTGCTGCTCTCTCCTGCCCTCAATGTCAATCCTCCATTTATTTAAGTTATAGCAAAATGTAGAACAGCCCAAGTCACGTCCATGATGACAACACTCGTGCCTGCCTGAGTGTTTGGTTGGATTTCCACTGATTGCAGGCAAATCTCAGAGGAGTTCATGTCTTGGCCTACTCTTAAGGACACCTTGAATGTGCTGTCACGTCATACATCGCGCGGCTCCTGTGCCTTGCCACTGTCCTCCATGACAGCTGAGATGATGGGAGATTTCATTTTGGAGATTAATGAGTAGGAGCATTATTATGGTCATTAAGAGACACATTCAGGTCAGTCAGTCAGGGATGAGGATAGTGAGAAGTTTTATTGTTCATAGTTCTCTATGAATCTTCACACCTTAAGCTGTGAATATTCCCACAGGTCCCACAGTCTTCTTCAGATATTCATAAAGAACTATCTGTCATCCCCACAAATGTGCTGTGGGACTGTATAGTATCTGTACTGGACGTCGCCTGGCATGAATCCTATTTTTCAGATTCGTGTTCGTCCAATCCCATCGCTCCTATCTTTATTGGTATAACTACTCGCAACACAATGGGGGGAATTTGGCAGGAGAGAGTGCAGAGACATGAATGTTCGCGTGAGCATTTGTTGGATTACATCAGTGGGAACTAGTGAAGTCTCCGTACACTGCCACGATCCTCATGCTCCCTTTCTCCAGCACTCTCTGTAGATGGCAACCGGAACAGTAAACTCTGAGTGACCTGCCTGTGCATGTCATTCCTCAAAAGCAGTTACAGTGGGGCATATTTCCCTCTGACCAGGCAGGGAGGTCACACACTCAAATATACAAGCCTCACACACGCACAAGCGCACATTAACACGCACATGCTCATACAAGCAGAAAGCGGAGCTCTCGCAACATCCGCTCATCCGCCTTTCTCCAAGTAAACACGAACGCCACCACCACCATCACCACCGACACCTCTGCCATTGCTCTAGCCTAAGCTGACCCCTCCCTGAGCCTGGTCAGAATGTCCCTTTCACACGGGCAGCTGGCCAAAGCAAATAAACCAGCAACACGCCAGCTAACGAGGGCGTGAAAGAGGTCGGGGGGGGGCTAGCCGGGAGGTGCCAGGAGTGACAGTGGGAGGGACATGGTCACGCAAAGAAAACAAGCCCAGCAAGAGCGAGCCAGCCTTCTCACGCAGGGGCCCAGACGTGTGTCTTGTCATGCAACAGCCACCCCATCAACCCAAATTAGGGCTGACGGAGGTAATAAAGCGAGGAAGCAAAGGAGGAGAGGGAGGAGAGGAGGGACGAGCGATCCCACCTTCTCCTCAGAGAGCCTAAAAATGAAAGGGAGGAAATGCTGGTCTCTTCTGAGGAAGACTTTCACAAAACAACTGTGGTGACCTCGGTGCACCTCAGCAGCCCAGACCTATCTAACTCATTCACCCTCAAGTCCTCAGTTAACCTTCAGTTAACTCAGCAATCCGTAGGAACTTGAGGAGCTATCACATCAATTTGCCTGTAATCAAAAACTGTATGTAAGTATGGCAGATCTCACTTACTGGGCTTCTTGGATTCCTGTGATTTTACAATTATGTATCGTGCTCGGACTCCTCTCTGTTTTGAATTCCCCAGTGGCTGCAAGGAATCAGAAATGACTGTTCATAGACACAATGCAATACAATACAATGCAAAGCCATAACAGAAGGTAACTGTATAGTCTGGGTGGAAGGGTAACGTTGTGTCTTCCCTGATCATAGCTAAACCTGCAGTCCCTATATTTCTTTAGCTAGCACAACAAATGCAAATAACAAAGAAGAAGGAGGACCCAGCATCACTGATGAGGCCAGCCTCCCTCCACCGTGAGGCAGTCAGATGGTCTGAGGAGGGATATGTCATCTAGCATAGGTGGTCTGTGCCAGATGTGAGGTGCAGGGTGCCTCTCGGCCTCTCAGAGACCATATGGAATACATTGCGCACGCGGGATTCCTCAGAGACCGCTCTCTCTGAAAGTATTTGGTTTGTGAGGCAACCCCTTTTTCCCTACAGAAACCATGGGATGTAGAAATGTATCACCTTCGGTGGTTGGTGTGACGAGGATGAGGGAGAGAGGAGCAAGTAGAAGGACAGAGTCAGGGGGTCACATTTTAAGGTTGTTTGTGTCTGGGTCTGCCTCCATGGGAGGCCTGGGGCTGGTGTGACCCACAGAAAACACTCCAGTAACACCGTTCATGTTGTTGGGGTTATGAGCCTACACTTAACAGAATGCTTTAACCCTGTAACAAATATGAAATTACTGCCATTAAGTAATATTGCTAAATAATATAGTGATTAAGAGTGATTTTTTGGGGGATTTTTGTTAAATTTTTTTGTCTATCTATCTATAGTAATTAGAGTAAAGCTTTCATTACACATTTGATAACACCTAAGAAGAAGGGGCAACCTTTTTACCTTTTGGCCAATTCTGTATTGTCTGTATGTTTTCAGGATGATTTTCTTACTTCCAAAGTTTCCAGATCTGGCTCAAGTACAGTTCCTCCCAGAGTTTGGTATAACATCAATGATTTACCGAAGCATATCGAATAGGGAGGAAAAGGCATATCATTCCTTATGAAATAGAGGACCTACATCTGTATTCATTGCACATGTCTGTGAAATTGTTCCCAAACAATGACAGAGTGCCCATCTCTCCAGCTATGCCTGTAGGGCTACTTTAAAAACCCCCCAGAGAAAACAGACTCCATTGTTCCTATTAGTGGTTTTGTTGGGTTTGTACTGCAAATTAAAAAGAAATGACAAACAGTATGCCTTCACTTCCTCCACCTCCTCCCTACAGTTGAAATGTTATGAGAACGAGTTAAAATATGAGGTATATCCATCTAAACAAGAAGCAAGGATGCTACAGATGACAGGATGAAAGATGTGAAACATTCACATGATGGATACTGTTCCACGTTCAGTAGTGTGAAATCTAGGCCCGGGGCGAACGACAGCCGCTCCGAACTCAGCAATGGGCAGTAGAGACATTCCTCTCTCCACACAATAGGACCACTAAATGGCCATTAGTCGGCTAACAGCTACATGTTTACATTCCCCTGCAAATGACTGCGGCACAAAAAGGAACATGCCTTATATAGACAAAACCCCAGTCCATTGTGTGTAGCATTTGAACTTGTCCCATATCTAAACAATGGACATCACTGGAAATGGCTATTTTTCTCTCTAGACCCAGCCTGAAGTTCCTGACCGCAAAGACGGAGATTCTCAAGCTAACTAAAAGTTTGAGGCGAGGTAAGATGATATAAGAGCTTCAATCATGCTAGCAAAGACTTTGTTACATGAAACAGTATGCGTGTGTGTGTGTGCAACTGCTTGTATATGCAGTCTTTGCGTCTCATCTTTATTCCTGCTCACATGCATACCTATGTATGAGAATGCATGCACACTTGGGTGAATAAAAGAGTTTCAAGCTGTAAAAAAACCTGAAAAGATCAATGGTTCCCAGTGATTAGCACAGTGCGGGCTACAATCTGAGATGTGGGGAATCACAGAAAAGATGAGGTGAACCCCAGGACAGCTGGGACTCACAAACATGCCAAAGTGAAATAAAGCCTGGAAAAGTGAGTGGTGATTTTCTGTGAAATGATTGTGCCGGGATGCATGTGTTGCAAAAAAAAAAAAAATGACATTTAGCACGTAGATAGTGCTCATGACCTGCTTTTTTGTATCCCTTAGGACAGTTTTCATTCACTCCAAAACATGAATAGTCAATGGTCAAGGCAAAGCTCCGGCGCGCTCATTCCTCTTCAAGTCCCAGACCGAGTGGTTTAGATGAAAAATGCAGTGACTAACTTTAAGGCTTTATTCTGCTTCTTGATCGCTTCGCCAAGTCAGACAAGGCTGCTCAACACAACAAAAGTAGGGTGTAATCCAAACACACAACCAATGTGGGAATAGTTTGTTACTTGTAGGTCAGAGCTTGATATTCTCAGTCATCAGCTGCGTTACCTAACAGACACACAACAAGCAAACAAAGGGTCTGGGGGGACGACCCTGGACATCTTCATGCAATCAGCCAGTTTAGAGCCTCTCTGCCTTCCTGGAGCACAAAAATGTTCTCTGGTGCAGAGAGGCCTTGACCCTTGGAAAAATGAGGAGGTTAGGGTCATCCTTCACCAAAAGCCAAATATGACAACGAACACTTTTAGAGAGCATCATAGGGCAAGAGAGGGTGCCAGAGTTATGTCATCCTAATGGATCACAGCGCTATTTCAAGTCAGCCCACTCTGAGCTGTAATCCCTACTTCTATAGTCATGGACAGATGTATAAACACTTCTGCAGCTTGTTCCAGGGATCTCCACTCTTCAAGCAGGGGCATGGAAACACTTGAGGGACTACGTTGCTGCCATGGCAGCAACTGAACTCAAAAGCTGAACTCCGATGACCGTGTTAGCAACCTTAGAAAGTTTTAGGAAAGGAGGCTCAATGGTGGGCCTTAATATGTTTGGTGATTCAGAGAATGGAAAACAGATCAGACGTATAAAAGTTGTATGGCGGGGAGCTTGGTATGAGAGGCTCTTGCACAACTCACACAATTGTTGCAAACATCTTTACTGTCCTCTGCACGTTTTATGATACTTGGGCAATTTCTGTGAAAGAAAGGATAAGGTGCCCATAGCGAATCAAATCACCCCAACAGGAGGGAGGGGTCGCTTTTGCAGGCTTCCATGGGTCTGACTTGTCAAGCTGTGAGTCAATAAGTCTGTTTCTTGTTCTCCATTATCAAAGAGGATTATTTTACTGGACTAAAGATACTAAATACATTATAATATCTGAGCAAAATTTCCCATCAAGTAGACAAGCAGTCCTGAGGGACCCCGGTACATCTCGGTGTGAAAGCTCTTCACTTTACATCTATCACGAATGCTGATCTGTCATATATAACTCATATCCATAACATCTTTTTTTTAAAAATCACTTCAAAATGTAGAAAAACAACAAGGATTTTCAAGTCTGGAAAGCAGTCTACAGCAGTCATCACTTAAAGTGATTCCAGTGAATTCTCTGGTCTTGGTAAAGCTTCTGCTCTACAGTAATTGCTTCACAATTGACAGTCCCAGATACACAGGGCTGTGGTGTACAAATGGGGCGTGCTGCACATAAAGCACACAGGCCATAGGGCCACCCACGCACACTAATATCACACTTTTTACACTCTTCTCTTAGACAGTACCGCCTGTTCCCACGCACACAATGGCTCATAGATTTTAAGCAGCTTGGCTAGCGCACTGAAATATACATGCAATTGAGATTATTTTCATTCATTGTTTTTATTCTTGCCCCTATGCCTATACTTCTCTATTTAGTGTGTATCTACAGCATGGCACTATGGATGAACTAAATCACAAAGTGGGCCATTTTTCCAGCATTAATGATGTAATGACACAGGCTCACCAATGAGACTAAACTAGGGCTCTGCAGGGTCCAGGACTCTGTGAATGAACTCTGCCCTCAGAGAACTCTGTCCTAGCTCTCTGGCGATACCATCGGCTCATCTGAAGAATTGGAGCAATGAAGGGAGGGAAACCTGACCGCTTGCTGACCCGGCTTCGTTTTCAGGATACTAAAATGCAGTGAGCTGCTCAAGCGGAACATATGGAGGTGCAAAAGAGAGGGAATCACGGAAAATTATCCGCCCAATTAAACAATGAGAAGAGTGACCTGCTGGTAGTATCCATACTGCACGTAATGTTCAGTGTGCCTGTGCCTGAAACATTGGCCCCCAGCCCCGATCAGACCAGCTCAGCCTCCCCACCTGCAGGGATCACAGCCTGGGACAGTCTGTCTCGAAGACAGGCAGAGACAAAACAGCTCATAAATATGTGAGTCGCAAAAAAGTATAAAGAGAAAAAAACGCAACATCCTGTTTCATGTCCACAGACGAACAACCTGCTTCATGTCCTATTACAGCGAGCTGAGCAGATGCTCTACAGATGATGTGATTTTGGGGTATCAAGAGACAAGATGTTTTCATGTTTAACCACTTTCATGAGGAGTTCGATGGAGGAGGAGAGTGTATTAAAAGCACTAGCACATATTCTATTGCAATAGTAAACACACCAACAGTTTTGTATGCTAGAGTGAGTGTCTTTTACTTTAGTTTAGTTTACTTTTTTGTTATCTAACAAGTACTTATTGTTTTTATTGACTTAGATTACATTATCTATTTTTCAATTGTAAAACCTGGAATTATTTTTCTACTAATAGTTGCATCATGGAGCATGGATACAATGGCGGCACACTGTACAAAGACTGTACAACTGTGTATTGTGTAGGTGCAAAGAGGTTGAGTCTTAGGAGGCTCATCTTAGAAGTACGCCTCTAAATAACCATAACATAAGTTAGACATGAGAGCTGTGGATCAATCTAACCAGAGACTCCAGACCGAGATACATATTATCATACATACTTAAGTTAATAGCAGTGATAGCAGGTCTTAACCTTAAAAATACAAAGGTATTGTAGCCATGTCCCTGGAAAACCACCTTGGGTATTGTCCCGCAAAGACCTTGGACAGGAAACTCATGAGCCTGTTCCATTCTAAATTAGGATAACCTCCTAAGCTGGGAAGACTTGATCAAGTGTGCAAATTACGCCTCGTTTATAAAATATTGAACAGCATGGCTCCTCCCTCCTCAAGTATTTTGTTAGTCAGAGGACATTCATGAGAACTTCACGCATACCTGTCAGTTTCTAGTCCGTTAAGATCTTGGCTCACTAATAATCACACCAGCACTAAATTAGGGAGGTTCTTTCGGCTGCCATATTGCCATTTTAGCACTGTCTTTTAACGTCTCTGTCCATGTCTTTGTTAAATATTGGTACATACTAATGGTATCTCTTGAATTAAGGTCTGTGAGCGTGCTTGTATACTTACGTTTTAATATCCTCTATATTGTCCTGTCACTGATAATCTGCTACATTGCATCTTGTGGATCTCCCTTATTAATGTCCTCTGGTTGTGTGTGTGTATTTTCTTTTTTTAATATTTGCTTTTTATTCTAGGTAGCCATTAATTACATCTGGCCAGGGACTACAGATCAAAACTAGCCTTTAGGATGAACTCTGACACATTTATAGAAATGTACTGCATATTAGTCTGCATTGCACCTGTCAGATAAAATATAATTTAATAAAATAAAAACTAAAAAACAAAAAATAAAAAAAAAATAAAATAAAATAAAATAAAATAAAATAAAATAAAATAAAATAAAATAAAATAAAAATAAAATAAAATAAAATAAAATAAAATAAAATAAGTCTCATATGTACACAAATCCTAACCTATCCAAGATCAAGTTAGATTTTCACTTCAATTTTCTGTTTAGTCATTCAAAACATCATCTCTTTACACAGTTAGCAGGTGCTGCAAAGCCACTGAGAAAAACAAACTCAATGCTAAAGTTATGACAGCTAATGATGGGCAACTTAACTTCAGGGCAATTTATAACAGGCAGCATTTTGTTTAAATTGTAGTAGGTGAGATGGGTGACACTTCTTTAGTTCAGTTAGAATGGAAGATTAATTGCAGAATCGTGACTACTCGAAATGTGGTGTGGTCTGTTTAGTCTCATACTGAGACGCTTGTGTAACCCTGTTTGAAACTGAGGCATTATCCCACCACTTAAAATGTGGTGAATGTGGTTTAGTGAGGGCTGATCTACTTTGACAGTGACCAACAAATAAAATACTTCATTGACACAGTTCAGAACTGCATTGTGAGTTTTTTGGATTTACTGTATGCATGATGGATGCTGAAGTGTAAATCAAAAGTGTATTTAGGGTCATCCTGGTGGTTCAGTGGGCAAAGGCCACAATGAACTCTTAACGTTAAAGCTCTCATCTTTCCTGTGTGTCTCTCTCCACTGTATTTCTGTAAAGCAGATGTAAAGCAGACATGCAATAACATAAAAAAGTTTGCATTTCAGGGATGATGGATGACAGATGTTACAATCCCACATTTACGAGCTATAGTAAAAAGAGTTATAGTAATCTTATAATACATTTTAGAAGAATATATACAAATATTACAAATCTATAAAATATCATACAGTTATAAGTCAAAATAAACTAGGATATTTCTATGAGGTCACTATAAACTCACTATTGCGTAGGTCACCACAGACACACTATAAGTCCCTATTGGAATATTATAGGAACATTATAATGATTTTTCTTTGAGCCCAAAATACCAAAGTTGCCCAACTAATTTTCTTGATTTTCACATAGATTTTGGACAGTCATCTCTTTTGACCTATATTTTTTTCCAAAATATAAATTCACACAGAATACAAAAACAGTATGTTTGCATCTATATCGAGGTAGTCACTTTTAAGATGCACAACATTTTGCATAGGTAGACGTAGGTCTAAGCTGCAGGGATGGCTGTGCTGAAGAGAAGATACATACATTTTTGACGGGCACACCCATTGCCATCCCGAACGAAAATTCACTGTAATATTCCTATAATATTCCTATAGGGATGTATAGTTTGCTGTGATATTTGTATAGTATCCTTTTAAAATTTATTGTAGGATTACTGCAGTTCTTTTTCGTTCGAGATCGGGCACAGAGGTGGGAAATGCGTAATTAACTGTGTCCTACCGATCTCTCAGTCTGACTTTGATGATCTAACGGAGTCGGGGTCATCTGGAAGCCATTTCTACTTGTGCTTTCTACCTCGTCTCATTTTAATCTCCTAGTAGAGCA
>OOFE01011054.1:6052-22949 GCA_900323365.1 Monocentris japonica
TGAGCAGTTAGGATGAGTTTTACACTCTTAACGAGAGCAGGAGGTCACAAATAGGTAGGCTTCTTGACAACGACTACTAGATGAATGTAGTTGAATCAATTTGATCACTGTGTTGTGGTAAATTACATCATAGTGAAATTAAACTCCCGGCAATCTGCAGACCGGCTGAACTAGACTACAGGGTATGGACAAAATAGTTACATCATAAATACAAAAGCAGCCATGCACACACTCAAAGAACAACAAATACTCATAACCTGGCGTAAGGAGCACAAAACCTGGGTCACCAAGCAATGGAAAAAAGTACTATGGTCCGATGAGTCTTTTACACTGTTTTCTACATCCGGATGGGTCAAATAATGCATTCAAACCTTAATCTCTGCAGCCAACTGTTACACATGGTAGTGGATCTGTCATGGTGTGGGCAGCCATTGGGCCCATTTTACAGAACCAGGTGTTTACAGGAGTGGTTTCATGAACACCAGGATGAAGCCAGACACCTTCCCTGGCTTCTCCACTCACCAGATCCAAAACAGCATTGAACAAAATGAAGTAGATTTCTACCTCCTTTATCCCTCAACGAACTGGAGGCCTTCCTTGTTGAAGAGTGGTCCAGTATCCCACTGCACTATTAGGGCATATTAGGGCACTTATTTTGTCCACCCCCTGTATATCCCTTGGTCAAAGAGTCAAATCCTTAACATTGTATTATCGTCTCACATAAGGGACTTGGCCATAAACAGTAAAAGCTCAGCACTGGCCTAGCCACCAAGCAGGGAGGACAGCTGGTAATGCCCTGCCAAGGAGCTTCACATTTATTAGATCTACTAGCAGATTTAGATGTATTAATCGTCACATTTGCCCTGGAACTGTTCATGCCAAAGCACTCGGCTACATTTTTCAGTTATTAGGACAGTCGCAATATACCCAGTGTCTGGCGAGAAGAGATTAAAAACTAACATGGATTAGTAAACAGTTATAAACTGTCTTTTACTCCACCAGCGTGGTAAAGCTGCTGCGATGGTGGGGGCTGAGAGCTGGCCAGAAAGACAGTACCCCCCTGAGCTGAAGTCGGGAGGGTATGATCCTGCCCCATGCCCCCTGTCTGTTTCCCTCAGCCCTGAGGAACATGAGGATGAGGAGGTTGAGGAAGAGGCAGTGTTGCTTTGGGTAATGCAGAACCGCCAGCTAGCTAGCTAGCAATCCAGAGTGGTGTGTTTGTCCCGCCGCTAACTCTAGACTCGCACTCCTCCCAGAAGAACAATCTAGCTGGTAGGCTAATGTGAATGTGAGGAAAAAGGTGATTTCTCTCACTAAAACAGTTTGTTTGCCTGTGCTTTTGTTACTCATGAGAAGTGTTGAAACGGCTTGGCATGAGTGTGTCGACAACTAACAGACAGTGTCGGTGGGATTGTTCTCCACTGAGCCGACTGGGTGAGACTTTCTGGCCCGCTGCAGTGGTGACCCCTCTAAACATGGATCACTTGTACAGCTCAGCCGCTGCACACAAAGTAGTCTCTAAATTCACCTGGATCCCGAAACACTGACTAATAAAGTTGCATGGCGTTCCTGAAGTCTCTTGGGTGTTTGTTTAATAGACAGTGATTGTGCTACGTGAAAATGTCTGAAGACAGGTAGACCTTTATTTTGAAGGCAGAACGGAAGGGGGAACACATTTCAGAGGTATTGGCGCAAGGCTGAATGTCTGACGTATAGTTCAACCCTTTGCCACCAGGAGGCGATGTGCGATGAGGACATGCCTGCTGTGTTCCAATATTTTACAAAGGTATCCTTACTTCCTTCCCTCCCTCCGTCCTTCCTTTTTCTGTTCTTGGTTCCTCGGTGTGATGCGCTTCTTTCCCACTAGGAGGCGTTGTGTGAGGAGGAGACGGGAGGCCTGGACCCAAAAGACCCCAACCGGCCCCGGTTCACCCTACAGGAGCTGAGGGACGTTCTCCACGAGAGGAATGAGCTCAAGGCCAAAGTCTTCTTGCTGCAGGAGGAGCTTGCCTACTACAAAAGGTACTCACATGCACATATTTTAATCTGGGAAAATGAATGCTCATGATAACATGATGATGATGATGATGATGATGATCTTGATGATCTTCTTTCTTTGCAGTGATGAGGCAGAAGATGAGATTGGTCCCCCTACTCCTTCACCCTCCCCTGAACTGAGGACTCGCGCCCGTTCATCTGCTCAGCCAGAGTCAGGAATCAAACGCCTGTATGTTATGCTCAAATACACACGCATGCACACACACACACACACACACACAGATGAAGAGATTTTTCCAGTACAACCTAGAGCATTGTATGTTTTCGGTCCCTACATGCACAAGCATTTACATGCTATTCACTAAGAAATATTGGCGCAAACATGCTCCCTAAAAGAGCACTGCACACCCAAGTAGCCCCACTTGATCACCAGCAGCAAGCACACACTGCACACTGCATCTTTAATAGTGATAATATACCTTTGCTTTACAAAGATGACGTATATTATTACTGCGCTGAATATTACTCTAGCTGACTTTCTATTACACTGTCACTAAGTCGGTACAAGCAGCTGGACTTGATGTCCTCATACATGAAAGCAACACAGCACAGTACCAAAACTGAGAATGTGAAATAGGAATATTGTAGTTCAGCTGTATGCAATGTAAAAGAATAGGTGGGTATTATAACTGGAAACAGCCCATACGCCCCCTGTTTGTTTGGCCCGGCCTGCAAAAGAAGAATGGAGATAATACAACAAAGACTGTTTGTTGCTCTGGTCCATGCCAGACTTTTCAACAACACTTGGCTAGAGGTGGCTGTGCCTTGGTCCCATTTGGCTCAATCACTTTTGAATGGTTAAACCAACATTTGAGCCATCATAGGAGCATTTTTTGGGATCATGTGTTTTGCCAGTCCCCGTGCATCTGTTCCCACCAGAAAGTGCATTTCCAAGTTAGTGGAAATGCGAGGAATACCTGTAGGAGTAACCAATGACAAATGTTCACAGAAGTACATGGCTGGCTGTAGTAACAAAGGGGAAAAAATAGGATGCTGAGGGCTTTTATAAAGAAGCCGGTAGGTGAAGAAGCACAAGACATTGCATGCCACAATAACTTGGTGCATGGTTTAACCAAAGTGTTTGGCAAATGGTTGCAGCACAGCTAGACAGTTTCTCTGGATGATTTCAGCCTCACACTGTTGGAAGAGATCTATTTTTGGGTGAAAGATCTTAACTGCCTGACTTGTCGGTGTGTTTGGCAGCAATAATAGCAGCCAAGCTGATTACACTGTGCAAAGCCATTTGCAATGTGGCTGCACTTCTTCTTCCAGCACTATAAGGCACGCTCTTCACTCCTTGTGCATGGTTAAAGCAGAGCATGGTTTTCTAACTTGGCCATGTTACAGGTACAATACATCCTCTACACTGTGCAAACACAAATCAGGGACAGAGTTTATTTATGTGTCTGCATTCATTTTACTGTCTTATCTACACTGAAACCAACTACGGCATGACTTGGGTTCGTCTTCATTTGGTGGGGTTGTCACGTGAACTTTAAGAGAGGTTTGGGTCAAATAGAGGTTGATGTGGTCCCTGTCTTCCCCCTTTCCTCCCTCTCCCTCTCTCTCCACGTGTTTCTTCCTGTTTGTGTGTGTGTCTTTACCTCTGTGTAACAGGATCTTCACAGCCATTATGCCGATGGTGGCAGCTGGTTTGATCCCAGACGACCCCACTTTACAGCCAATCAGACGTCTCATATCGCTTGTATGACCCTATCCATTGGTTGGCCTCAGTGTCTATCACTCAGCTAACAACCCCTGTCCCTTGCATGTGTTGGGATTGCATGCACCCCTTTCATCCTTTGTAGTATTCTGATTGGCTGATTGTGGGGCTCTCTGAATCGCTGTCCAATTGAGAGATTGTGGATCATTAGAATCAGCCAGTCAGAATAGAGATGTAGTCCGTTGTCTTGTCATGTCTCGTGTGTTCCCTAACTGACCAGAATAACCACACATTCACCTCTGCACCTGACAAAATAATTCTGTGGGATTTATGGACTAAAGTGCTTTTAGTCTGGCCCGGACAGCTCAGTTGGTAGAGCATGAGACTGTCAGTCTCAGGGTCGTGGGTTCGATCCCCACATAGTGTAAACTCTAACTTGTAAGTCGCTTTGGATAAAAGCATCTGCTAAATGACTGTAATGTAATGTAGTTCTATCACAGTGGTTAGAGATGAAAGTATATGTGTCAGTAAATTCTACTCATCCTGTTTTGTTTTTTTTCTATTTACCTGCACCGATGAGATACGAGTCAGTAAAACCCTAGCTTTTTTTGCGTTGTGCACTTTAATGACAATTCAACAAAAAGTACTACAGCCTTCGTTTTCATGTTTTTCATGTTAAATATGTTGTGTGTCCCATTTAACGGCAATAAATCAGTATGGGAAACGCTAGCATTAACAGCACCACTGGTGTGAGGTAGAGGCTACCAATCCTCTCAGCCGTGGTCTCGTTTGTTTACTGTGATTATACCAAGGTATCACAGTTAATTTGACAGTGATATATTGATGCTACACTTCTTTTAAAGGCATTGGCAGGCGATAAAAGAACGTGTTATAAATGGTAGTTTGCCAATTTACAGCTGATAATTCTAACACCCCTTTAAATATGATGGATATTCACTGCAGACACTAACATGACATATCAGTGAAGTATATTGAATTTGTAAATCACAAACAATTTTACGACAGTGGCACTGACAAGTTTCCCCTCTCTCTCTCTCTCTCTCTCTCCTTTCCAATTTCTTTTCTCAGGTTTAGTTTCTTCTCACGTGACAAGCAGCGGGGCTCCCAGCGTCAGATCGATGGCGGCTTCGGCTCGTGGGCGGGGAAAGAAGATGTGTACACAGAGCAAGCCCAGGAGGCGTTACAGCACATGTAGTCACTGGACAGCACTTGACAAAGGTTACTCGAACGCCAAAACGTTTTAGCACTTCATGTCCATCACTTGAAGCATTCTCGTGGTTTCGCTTGCGAGCATCAACTGCACACCAATCCACCTAGTGACTCGCGGTGCAACTGAAAGATCGAGGCGAAAGGACTGGCAGTAGGAAGGCTGAGAGAGTCCGAAAAAGAAATCAGTAGAAACCTCCTGAAAGTTTTAGATGAACACAGAACCGTATAGACCGGTGAGTGATAGCACATGCAGACACTGGATGTCTGAGAAAATGCAGGATAATGGGTGTGTGTATGTTGAACAGAATCAGGCTTGATTGGTGGGATCAGCAGGGGAGAAGAAAGTAAGCTCAGGTTGCGAGATGGAAAGTGCAAAGTCGCTGCTTGTGGAATCCAAGTGGTCAATAAGTTATATCCAGCATCAACCACGAGTGAAAGTAACTTGTGTACTACACCGATGAAGGTATGGGGCACAGAAGTGTGTTGCTAATTTTCTCTCCAAAAGCACATGATTCCAGATGTTTTGGATTTTAAAGGTTTGCCACTAAATGGGCCTCTAGTTTCTCTAAACTTATTTCCTCTTTTAAGTGAAATGTGAGGGTTTTCTATTATGAAACCTTTACACACACAAGGAAACAAAGAGGCAAACCAGCACAGAAATCATACAATTTGTCTAATGCTACATCCTCTTGCACACAAGCAAACATAACGCTTGATAACCACGAAGAAGTAATTCCGTTCATTTCACCAGTCTTTTTCATTTTCCGATCTTAGTATTTATTTTTTCAAAATGACAGCAACACTTTTGTGCCCTATTAATTTTTTTTCGTAGTAGGGGTCAGCCCCTCTGTCACCAGCATTGTGCAAATTCAAACTATGCAGCTTTATGAATTCATAGAGTACAGGGGCTCACATATGAAATGTTGCGTAGAATCACAATTAAAAAGCTGTGTACACAAAATGATGGAAACATGCTTACATTTTTTTTTTTTGCTGCACAACATGTGCATGTTTCTTTCTTGTGCACATGAATGAGCTTAACATCAACACCATGTAACAGCAATGGAGGCAAGTTCTGAGTTATTTTCATATTCACTATCTTAAGAGCCAGAAAACCATTTCACACTAAAATGCGCCTACTCACGAAAGTCTGCCGTTGTCTTCCAACAGTGCCAAAGCAGTCATTGCACGTGTACATGCAAACCTACTGTACCATAATGATAGCAATTTCACTATAGGCACAAAACAGCTGGACCAGGATGGGTTTCAATAACAGTCCTCCTTGATATATAGCATAAAGATATGAAAAGAATAGTCGCTCAAAAGCTTCATTTCATTCCCAAAATGAACTTTGTTTTGAGGATGAAGACTAATGAAATATTATGTAGGATTCAACAATTGCAACATAACATATATAACTATATACATATCTTGACTTTAAACCTTTTCCAAATAGTGTCCACTGGTAAATTCAGCATGCATATGATCCCACCCACCAGCACATCCCCTTGTGCCTTTTACGCACCATTTATACAAGGCCCCAGATATAAGCTGATTCAAAAGCTATGTTGTAAAATTGCACAGCAGAGATAAACAGAGATAAAAAGCGTACGATATGGCACTGAAATATTCCTCGAGATTGTACCAAGATGACTGTTATGAGAAGTTATGAGACAATGTAGGCTGGTTCGAATAACTGGTGAATTCAACAAGAGTGTCGTGTTTGTTTAAATGCTTGCTTACAGATGGTTGCTGCTTGTGCTTTTCCAGATTCTCTTGTGCCTTCACATTTACCGCTGGCTGATGTGCTCGCACAAAAGGCTTCCTGTGAGGCAGAACGGTCAGGCCAGGAATAGCTGTGGTGTGACTGGGTGTCTTTTAATAGTAGTGGCACTTTATCTTCATTCATACTGAGCCGGTTGAACTAGACTAGATGAATGTAAAATGGCAAGAACATCATAAGGTTGAAATAGGAAGTCAATGAAGTAACAATGTCTAGTTTATATACCCTCTGATATGATGCAAGGATACTTATTTATAGAGCGGCCCCGCCATGATTTTCGAGACGCGAAGAGATTTGCAGTGCTAAGTTATGGTGTCATTTGGAGTTAAAAGGGATCTGGACAAATTATGTAATAAGAATTTAAGTAGCAAAATATATAAAGGGAAAAGTGTGTGTATGTGTATATATATATATAGCAAGTGCAGAGGCATTCTATATGAGGACAATGTGGACAGAAAAGGGTCTAACTAGTTGAATCCAGTCCCTCAGCCCATTCATTCAGTGAATGTTCAGCACCATCATGTATTTCCCTATTTCACTAATACATGGATATTGAAAAGATCTAAGAAATGCATCAGTTTTATTTAATAATTTGCCCTTTTTTTTTGGAACATGTCTGCTTAATAAAATCTCAATAAGTTTTGAGGTGTTTGTCAGTTTTGTGTACAATATATTCACACTATAATAATAAATAATGTTATTTATATAGCATTTATCTAAAAACAGAATTTACCAAGTGCATCAAATAAAAACAGAAATAACATAAAAATAAGGGACCAAAAGAAATAATAAGGATAGGAATGAATAAAAAACAGATTAAATTAAACCACTGGTCTCGACTGAGGAACCATCAGAGGAGCCCTGCCGGGTTCTCCGACTGCGTTTTTTAAGAAGCAACAGCCAAAACCAATTTTCTGCAATGGAATTTTGTTTTGCTGTCATTTCTTTTTACACATAATCCACAAGTATGAAACAGTTGCACGCTCCTTTGACTTGCATAATACATCTTTATTTAACAATGCCTCAACCCCAGCATAAAGATTAATTTAACGCTACAACAGCCAAGATCTATTACCTCCTCAAACTGCCAACAGGTCAATTTTACCCCATTATTGCATCAATTTTACAGAAAAATCTGAATTATAACAGTAGCATACAGTGGTTCTAGGAAATTTACACAATTTATTTACACACTGTAACAAACAATAGCTAAGTGAAAAGAGAATACTTTTTTTGAAAAATCCTTAAAAAGGAAAACTGTTGAATGCCTTGAACTGCACACCCCTAGATTAATACTTAGTGGAAGCACCTTTTGCTGTGATCACAGCAGTGATTCTGTTGGGATGGGTCACAATCTAGGGTTCGCGATCTTCTCCCATTCTACTTTGCAGTAGAGATCAAGTTCACTTAAACTGCAAGGGGATTTCCTGTGAATAGCTCTCTTTAGGTCAGTCCAAAGATTTCCAATGGTGTTGAGGTCAGGGCCATTCCAGGACACTGATCTTCTTTTTTCCAGCCATTCTGCGGTGGGTTTGGCTCACTGTTTTGAAAGGTGGAATTCTTCCCTAGCGTCATCATTTTTTTTTTTTTGCAGAGCAGAAAAGTTTTTCTACAGAAACTGTTGGTATTTTGTGCCATTCATTTCCCCATCTATCTTCACCCCTTTCCCTGCCCAAGAGAAACAGCCCTATCATGTCTAAATGAAAGATCTACAAACCAACCAAAGATCCACTTCACTGGTTTCCATTTCAGGCCCCAAGGCAATAAAAAAATAGAAGTTTTGAAAGGGTGTGTAGATTTTCTAGAGCCACTGTATTTGTTAAAATAAATGGCCAGAAATGGACATTTACAACTGCCTAAAATTTGTACAGATATCACTCTTATGTATATGCTAAAAAATAAATAATAAAAAAGAATAATTTGTTTCTCAGTGATTTTCTAGATAGAAAATGAAAAGAAAATGAAGCAAATTTAAAAGATATATAGGAATACAAATTTTAAGCGCATGATTGGAACGATGCCAGATATGGTTTGACCTCGATAAAATACATGCAAAATACATTAGAAAACACACGCAAAAAAAGACCTGTTGGCATTTCTATTGTTAAATACTTTCACATGGACCATTTGGTTGTGAACGTCGGACAGCTTTGTGTGTACGAGGTACAGATTTGTTCAAATTCTAAAAACAACTATACAGCTATACAAACAATGGTCATATTTCTTTGTGGCTGGAATCAGATTCCAGCAAAACTGAACCTTTTGGGGAAAGAAAAAAAAAAAAAAGGGCTCATAGTTTTTATATATCATACTTCCACTTCTGGGACCATAAATATCTTTATTGCTAAGTAACCGCCAATTAAGAAAAAGCTGTATAAAAATGCATTACATTACCTACCACCTGCATGCTGTGGAAGCATTGGTCTATCGGTATTACAAAATGTACAAAATAAATGTGCTGCAAAAAAACTAGCATGTTTCATATATACGTATAAATAATAGTACGGGTGTCATCTGCAGATGTACCTCAATCTAAATGTGTTCAAGTCCCCCAATACACATACTAGACCCCCCCATCCGACCTCCTGTATATTGAGAAAGAAAAAAAGGGTACGCATTCTACTGCTAAGGCAACATTTTTTTTTACACTAGCCAATAAGAAAACACAAGTGTTAGTTTCCCTTTTCTTTGAGAGGATCCCTCGATCAATACTTGAGCCACGGGTGAGCTGCGATGGAGGCTTTGCTGCGGTCCCCGTAGTCGTAGAGCAACTCTTCGCCCTCGTCGACATCGCGAGACGCCACGAGGATGAGGTGAGGTACGCCGTTGATGTCGTGGAGCTTGGTTTGGCAGTTGCCGTTTTTGCTGTGGTTGATCAGCCTGCCCATTCGGCCAGTCTCTCTTGTGGCATCCACACTGTAAGAACAACCAGAAAAAAAAAAAAAAAAACAGAACAAGAAGAGTTGTATACTTGAGCACTTTGCAGTATATATGATAGTATAATAGTACACATGCACAAAGGGATATGCTCTGGCTGGATTTTCAACAATTAAACAGAAAAAGTTAAAAGTCAAGCTACTACAATCTATAAATATGGCGGAAGGAGCAACATGTCAAGGTCCAAGGCACTCTTGTGAGCCAGCGAAAAACAAGTTCCATTTTTACTTGCAATTTGCAGGCAAGAGCCAAAGAAACACTCAGCAGCCGGGAGGCGTGCTATGAACCCTGAAAAGTTCAGTTTGATGGAGGTTCCAATTTTATCCAACATCATAATTTACTACCAATTACTTCTTGATCTAATCGAAAGTCACTAATGTCCAACTAAAGTCCACATCCACAATCCAGAGAAACACATGTAAGATGAAAAGTACAATGTTTGTACATATTGAAGATCTCTGTGATGCGATGAACGAATGTCAAAAAAAATTTCAAAACCATCAAAGAATATGTTCTACAGATCTGCAGTCAACTAATACTTTAAGTAACTTAACAAGTAGTGACAATAAAAAAAAGGGAGAAAATGTAGTGGTTTATCTTACCAATATGTTTTGCAGAGGTACTGAAAATAGTACATGTAACAGCCAGTGGCGGGATTTTGAGCGTATTCGGCCTCCCTCTGTTTGGCGTCGGTGATCTGGAGAAGATCCCCGTGGTACTCCACCACGTACTCGCCTTTCTGGAAACACCGAGTGGCGAACACTGCTCTCCCCTTCCCTTCTATATGCTGCACCTTCAAGAGAGCATGAGAGAGATTCCATCAAGACACATTAGTACAGTTAAATGGGAGACAAACTACATTGGTTGTAAGATAGCGGTAATAATGTCTCTCTGCTGTGATATGTGTAAAAACTGTTGTCATTTCTAAAATAATGAAACCAATATTTACACAAATACCCTCCAATAAAAGCTGAAAAACTGTAGCTTAACCTCGTTTTTTGATTTCATATCCAAACACTCGGAGTGTAGAGTCAAATTAAGAAAAAAAAAATGCTTCTTTGAGCTCACTGTGCAGACATGGCCAGTTTTTCTGATGCCTCAGCAGACAATTCAACATACCTCCATCCCTTCCTCGATCCCATTTGTGATGAGATTATCAATGTGTTGCTTTTGTTCACACTGGGAATAAAATGGAAAATAGGTGCCATTACTGCAGATGTGATTACACACACCAGCACACACACCCAAATATGAATACCCACCCATATGATACGATTAACAACATGAGTTAACCGATTCATACAGTGAATTGCAGAACTAATTTCACTTTATCTTACCTTAAGCTCTGCTTTACTTTTTCTTGAGCTTCGTCTTATGGGAAAGTAGTCTGTAACTTTTCGGTTTTGGGGATTTTTACTCTGCGCACTGGAATTGGAAAAAAAAAAAGAGCAACAATAAACGATAAACAATTATATAACTGTTTTGTTGTTTCTTGATAACATCGTAACAACCCTTAGTAAAGAATGCATCCATCATCAGGACGCCCTTACATTTTTAGCGTGGACTTCTTCCCTTTGACCTTGTGCAGGATGCCTCTCCTCTGGTGGCTGAGGTGAGCGCTGCTGTTCTTGGTAAGGAGGGGAGCGTGAGACTTGCTGTTACTGAGGGGGAGAGAGAGTTCGGCGGGCGAACGAAGGCAGGTCTTAGTGTAGTGGAGTGGCGGCGGTGGCGAGGGCTGTTCATCCGACCAGCAGGGAGAACACTGGCTGTAACTGCTCTCCCTCTCTGTGAACTCAGAGTCTTGTATTTTGGCGCTGATGGTGTTTGTTCTCCTGCCTGGGTGGAATGAGCCGAGAGTAGACGCTGAATGAAATGAAAGTACGCTGCCCTGGAGGTTCAGTCACCTGGTGCACTGTGTCAGAAATACCACTTAACTCAACATTAACCGTGGGTTTGAATTCATTCTGGTGTGCTACCACCACTCTATATTGTGTTTCTTAGTTCTCTTCACTGTCACAGTGTTCTCTTCACATCAGCCATTCAATCTCATGCAGTCTGCTATTCCCAGATAGAAGCAAAAGAGAGAAGAGTACACTTTTGTTATCAAGTAAACAAGTAACAACTCCAGTTTATTTGTAATTGGAAGAGATTTCAAGCATGTACTGGATCCTCCTACTCATTGAGAACACACTTATGGGCTAAATCACAAGCAAAAAATGAAATGGAGAGCATGAGCAAAAATTCCTACCATCATCTTGCCTCTGTGCATCGTTTTGCAGGGAGCATCTCGGAGAACACCTTCCCTCCTGTGTCAGCTTGATCGTCATCTCATCGTGAACAGGTGATTTGGACTTGTTGCAGTTTAAGAGGGTGATGGAATGGCTACTGCATACAATTTCCTGTGAACGCAGAGGTGAAATGCCAAGATTTAGCCACTGTGTCGACTTGAAGGGTGCATTTCTGTATACACTAAGGCAATACTCATATTATAGCAAGTTAAATGCTTAAATGCCCTAGTCCTATTTTCTTAAGTGATAATCATAACCCCGTAAATACATCTAGATTTCTGCGCCATCTTTTGATGAATTCTATGTTTGTTCACATAAATGACAACATGGCAAGTGGTGGTGGTAGAAGGTACCCCTCAGATTAAGATGGGAAACGATGTATGCTATGCAAGGACAGCCCCTCTCATGTCAGGATAGAAGGCCCATTTGGAGCGTTGCGGGAAACCCTGTATTAAGGGGTTTGCTGCTGTTGGAATTGTTAAGAATTTCCCAGGACATGGTGGTAAGAGGTAAACTGATCTCCCTTGGCAAACCTAAATCCTTCTGGGGAAATGTTCTGTGGACTGATGAAACCAAATTAGAGCTCTTTGGCAAAGCAGATCAGCACTTTGTTTACAGAAGACAAATGAACATGTAATCAGAAGATTACAAAAGGCATTTTGGAGGGACATGTGCTACCCAGTGTCAGAAAACTGGGTGTCAATCGAAAGTCATGCTTCCTCCAGCAGGACAATGACCCAAAACACACATCCAAAAGCACCAGGGATGGTTCAGGAGAAAATGTTGGACTGTTCTGAAGTGGCCAGCGATGAATCCTGATCTCAATCCCATTGAGAACCAATGGAGAGACCTGAAATGTGCAGTTGGTCCAATAATCTTGGCCAGAAGTGTACATACACCACATTTTGGCTTTCCATAAGCCTCTATTGAAGAGTTTAGCACTATCTCAGGTCATGAATCAGATTCTTTAACCAGAAGGGCCATCACTGAAGACCAAAGCAGAGTTGGGCTACCTCATATAAGAGTACTAAAATGTGTTTCTCTCACAGTCTAACAGTATTACTGTCCCTATGCTATCACAAGTTTGCCTTAGCAAGATAAAAACAAGAGGTACTTGAGCTGCCGAATGTCCCTCCATAAACACCATGATATATTGAACATGACCAGCTATGCTAAGTTACAGTATATTCAAGAAAAACAGTTTTTCCTCTTCAATATGAAACTTCATTCAGCAAGGCACTCCAAAATCGAATAGCATCATCTACTCTATAGCGGGAAGGGGTGTATAAAGTACCCAGAAATTGTACTTAAGTTAAAGTATGGGTACTGGTTCAAAATCTTACTCAATTACAAGTCAAAGTATCTAGCTAAAAATACACTTGAGTAAAAGTCAAAAAGTTTCTACTTTTAAATGTACTCAAGTATTAAAAAGTAAACTTTTTTATTATTGCAATGGATAGACAATGCTGAAATTAAATAACAGGGGACTTTTTGCATTGAAATTACTTTAATGCACTTCTCCATCGAAACTAACATGGACAGCATTTACATCAGTGTCCAGGTCTAAAGTTGGCCTTGTAAAACAACAGCCTTGTAAAAAATTAACGGATAGATCAGTTTTTTATACTTGAGTTCAATATCACACATCCTAAGGTTCTTGTCAAAGATTGAAAAGCATTTTTAAATGGAAGCTGGAAGCTTGTTAGCATTTTGTAGCAGTGCTAGTGGAACCGAATGGGTTCAGCTAGCCAGTATTTACCAAACCAGATACTGGTTTACAAAGTAAGAAGTAAAAGCAGTAGAGCTCACAGGGATTCACTGCAGCCAGCCTGCAAAATGCGAATCACATCACAGCACAGTTGCTCCTGCACCATTCTCTCAGGCTATGACAAAACACACTAGACTTCTACTGCTGTCAACTTTCAGATGCATTTCTGACACTATTACTTGCGATGAGTAATCTTTGTTTGGTAAACTATTTATGGAACATGCAAAGCCTGCATGTAATTTATTGCATGAGAAAAAGAGAACGAGAAGGACTGGGTTGCAACTTGAGTTACTAATAGGGAACAAAAGCTCTTGATTTTCAACTCAACAGTTTTCTCTTTGCAATATTTCTTTCAAGGTGCATATTGTTGAAGAGAGAAAAAATAGAGAGAAACAAGTTCTAATTATAGTTCTAATAATACATGTGCTTGTAACTTGTACTTTGAAGTACTATGTACTTTGAAGGTCTGAATTTTAAATGTAAGGAGTAAAAAGTATTATTTTTTTCTCAAAAATGTAATTGAGTAAGAGTACAAGTATACAAACTTAGTAATACTCGCGTAAAGTACAAGTCCCCTAAAATAGTACTTAAGTATAGTAACGAAGTACAATTACTCAAGTACTTTACACCCCTGATAGAGGGTAGCTGTGGTGTAAGTATGAAGTTTCTATCATGTATTGTTCTTAGATGTTGTGTCCATAAAGATGGGTCTACACAGACAGACAGACAGACAGTGAAAGACAGGCGGACACCACCATGATGACATAATGTCCCGCATACTATGTATGTACCATGGTGGTGGGACATAGTAGAAAACAGACATCATCCTTTCAAGTGGGTACAACCGACCCGCCCTCCTCGTGGACCCATTGACTTGCAGCTGCCTTGTGAACAGATAGAGTACATTCTATGTATAAAGAGCTTTTAGACAAATAAAAGGTGGCTGCGCTTTCACCCTCTTCAACGTTGATAAAACTTTTCAAACACTGTGATCCCCCTGTCAGTTATCATTGGTATGGGCGGGGCCCAGGGGACCCTGCTCTAACACTCCCATATCAACTCTCACTGCCCTTTAAAATTGAGTCAAATAACGTTAAAGGCCTCATGGCTCGTCATTGTTTGCTGGTTAAATCCCCTCAGTATCTTACTAACTGCGTAACAACGACAAGCCTTGTTAAGGACAATCATTCAGCTAACGTTGACTGCATTTAAAATTAATGAAATTCGCTGAGACAAACGCACAGCAGGTCTGTTGGCCCCGTCAACCATAACAAAAAATGGTTGTGTTGGCCCGTCGCTGACGCAGGCAGGCACACGAGCCCCCGTTACCATTCATTACCAGCTAACGTTAGCGACCACGCTTCAGTAAAACTGCAGCACTTAACACCAGTCAATCGTAACGTTAATTTGTCAAACATCCTCGCGCACACTGCTCTCACTCTCAAAGCAACTGATAATCTACTGACCTATATTTGGCATGGTGATGCTACTAACAAGCAAACTTACCCCGTTCATGTCCGAGTTGTTTTTGTGGATTCTGACTGATTTCTAGCCTCTCGTTATGAGAAAAACTACCAAGCCTGCCGCCGGTACAGAGATTTGTCTTGTCCGTGGCATACAACAGTCTTTTCCGCCACTCTTGCCCCGGGAATACTTATCTACATGAACGTGTCGGTATATGTTGTATTTAAAAAGTCCTCAGCCGATGCATCTACCACAGCTCTTCTCCGCCATATTCCAACACGGGGAGGAAAAGAGTTGTCGAGTCATGTCGCCCCCTGGAGGCTGCGTACAAGACAGGATAGGAGGGGGACATGGATAGAAACGGAGGGGAGTTCCAACCCGGAAGCGAGGGGACAGCAGTGGTGCTCACTATTGCCAGTAATGTTAAAACGCCAACTGTGTGTCACCTCTGAATCAGACTGTCATTATTTTTGGGGGGTTTCAATGAAATGTGTAACATGATACAGGTGTCTTCATAGACATATGTTTCTGTTTCTGTTATCAGACAACTACAAAAGTCACTTGATTCAGGGTCACAGAATGCGAACAGGCTAGGAATTATGAGGCATGCTTGTATATATTCACGAAGATTGACTTTTATGTTCAAACAGTCCAAGAGGAAGGAGAGCCCAGTCATTTTCCTGGATAAAGCAAGATTCCTTGCATTTATTTCATTTGCCATTAACAGTGACATTAAAGTAGATTGAAAGTAATAGATGCTGCCGGAAGATTTCTGCACATTACTGGTGTTGCAAGAGAAGTTCTCATGGGTTTCAATTGGCTATGCCAAGGTGTGGCACTCGCCATACCTTAACCTAATTGATTTAACAAATAATAATGTATTGTCAGTCATCAGCTCCACTTGCCCCCAGAAATGTAGTCGATACATGGTTTGGTGGCAAAATAAATTAGATGGAGGGACTTTGCCTTTACTTACATAATGGTTTAGTGAAGTTATGCCACTGTAATGGATTTCAGAATAAGAAGCAGAGTGATGTATGGAATCAGATTTGGCTCAAAATGTATCAAGCAAAAGACTAACAATATCAAACAAAACATTACAAATTGACAGCAAAATTTGTTTCATTTCAAAGAAAAAGGGTGATCTCAAGAGCAAAACTTAAGCTCTAAGACAGAAAAACAGTGATGGGACTGTGACGACAGAGAGAGGTTCAGAGCTTTCAACAATGCAGGTATTTATGCCTATTATTAATGCAAACAGCAAACATAAATGTTTGACATTTCAACATTTATCATGTATATGATATGTGAGTTAATGACTTTGTGTAATGTTATATTCAATGCTTGCAAGTTTAGCTTTTACATAATATGTGGAGTAAGCAAGCATTGTGGAAGATTGAGCTGTTAGTCTAGAGTCACGAGAGGATTGGGACAGAATTGTCACCAAAAAAGCTGGCCGTGAAGTTGTGGCTGACGTAAATAACACAGAGAAAATTGTAATCAAGGGGTACCATTGTGAATCCATCATTGCCAATCAATAGAAAATAATTTGTTTTCAGTGCTTCAGCTTAAGTTTTGCTCTTGAGATCACCCTTTTTCTTTGCAATAAAATAAATTTTGCTGTCAATTTGAAATGTTTTGTTTGATATTGTCAATCTTTTGCTTGATACATTTTGACAAAAATCCTATTCCATAATATGTAAGAA
>OOFE01011056.1:0-29039 GCA_900323365.1 Monocentris japonica
ACAAAGTTGGAAGCTCCCAATTGGCTAAAATTTCTTTGTATCCTGTAGCATTAAGATTACCCTTCACTGGAACTAAGGGGCCAAGCCCAAACCCTGAAAAACAGCCCCAGACCATTATCCCTCCTCCACCAAACTTCACAGTAGGCACTATGCATTCCGGTAGGTAGCGTTCTCCTGGCATCCACCAAACCCAGATTCGTCCATCAGACTGCCAGATAGTGAAGCGTGATTCATCACTCCAAAGAACACGTTTCCACTGCTCCAGAGTCCAGTTGCGACATGCTTTACACCAGTCCAGCTGATACTTGGCATTGCGCATGGTGATGTGAGACTTGCGTGCAGTTGCTCAACACAGAAACCCATTTCATGAAGCTCCTGAGGCACAGTTCTTGTGCTGATGTTGCTTCCAGAGGCAGTTTGGAACTCTGTAGTGAGTGCTGCAACAGATGATTGGCGATTTTTACGTGCTACGCGCTTCAGCACTCGTTGGCCCCGCTCTGTGAGATTGCGTGGTCTACCACTTCGTGGCTGAGCTGTTGTTGCTCCTAGGCGCTTCCACTTCACAATAATAGCACTTACAGTTGATCTTGGGACATCTAGTAGCGCAGAAATTTCACAAACTGACAAAGGTGGCAAAGGTGGCATCCTATGACAGTGCCGTATTTAAAGTCACTGAGCTCTTTACAACCCATTCTACATGTTTGTCTATCAAGATTTCATGGCTATGTGCTGGATTTTATGCACCTGTTAGCAATGGGTGTGGCTGAAACACCTGAACTCAGTAATTAGTCGGGCTGTCCACTGACTTTTGGCCATATAGTGTAGGTGGATAGGTAATAAAATCCTGAAGAGTTTAGGGGTCTGTAGTGTTCAGTACCAGAGTATGGTATAAACATTGCCATTGTATCTGTGTAGCTTTCACAAAGAAATGTCAATACAACACCAGTGACAACCCCTTTCAGAGTTAAGTGAGAATAGGCTCAAAGAATTTAGGAATGTGTTGCTGGAGCCTCAGATTTAGAGTTTACAGAGGAAGAAAATATTAGGACTCCAAAGCAATTGTCCAAAACTTCTGGTACTTTGGGCTGAAATGCTCTGTCTCAGAAAAAGAGGTCACTTTTGTATTTTAGGTTTCCCCTGAAACCTTTCACACCCAGCTACCCACCACAAACCCCATCATAACACACTAATGGAAAATTGTGTCTGACCCCACTTACGGTCACAGTCAGTGCTTTAAATAATGATATTTCTCCCAGCTAAAATATGATTAACTATAGAAAACAGTCTAGTCATATGAATAATTTAGTGTTATTTATGATCATTATAAGAAGAGATACTACAACCACATGCTGCCCATGTAGTTGCTTATTGCATTAACCCACTGCACGGTATTTTTGTTTCTAAACTTAACAAGTTTACAATACCGACCTTGGAGCAGGGTGATAACTAGGCTCAACTCGACTCGACAACTAGGCTCTGTAAGAAACTTGATAAACTGCACCTGCAAATATCAAAGACACATAAGGTAAAAAATGTGTGTGAGAAATATGAGGGACGTGAAATGCTCTTTTGGTGAATCAGTGTCACCATAACTGTAACTGTAACTTCTATAAATCAAGGAAACTAAATTGGATACCTCTTGCTCTAACATCTAATCTTTTACTGATTTAAGATGCTATAGCAGATGTTCGTAAAGGTTTATTGTGATAACACTCTCATAGCAGCTTCTTCTTGGTATAACCTTAACTGTTTATCATATCAATATGAAGTAAAACATGATTGTTGCATCTTGTGAGGTTTGGCTGATTGGCAATACATTTTCTTCTCATGTTGCTCTGAGAAAAAAGCAGGCCTTACATTCTTGTTTGTGCTTGAAAAGGTGTAATGTCATAGTAACTCCCCAGATATAACCTCCCTTGCTTTTCTGTTTCATATTCCCAGCTCTCACTATGAAGTACATGCTCCTAATTCTGAACCGAATGCCACTGAAGTCCAAGCTATTATCTTTTCCCTTATTGTGTCAATATACACTCGCCTGAACCTTGAACCTTTGGAGATTCATCTGAGCAGTAGAGTGAGAGTACTCTCAGGAGAATATATGATGCAGGGTTTTTGTTGCACTGCAAAAATGTCCATGTTAACAACTACGAGTGAAACAAGTGAAAGAAATCTGCCAATGAGTTGAGATAATTTCACTTATTTTCTGGGATAAAATATGCTTTTCTCTACCCCAACAAAAAACAGGAATTGTTTTCTTGCTTGAATTCAGGACTGAACTGCAGTTTATCAACATAGGTCAATCACAAAAAGACATTTATTTCCTTAGCTGTGACATGGTTTTACTATGGACTTATGCTCTGGACTTAAGACAGTGTGTCATTCAGTGATGTATTTATAACAAATGACCAATGATGACAATTTGTTCAGGATAGACATTTCAAAGATGAAGTGCAGAAATCAAATTGTACAGTTGACAATACATAATAATGGCCAAGAGCCAAAGACAAAGTGACAGCCATTTTGGTGAGATATATCTCCTATGACTGCCCCAAGTGCGCCATCCCTCTTGGCTTGAGTGCCTGCAGCATTGTTTAAACTCGCCCTTCATCACTTCCCACCTCCACAACAGAGAAACTCTTAACCCCCCTATCAAAATATATTAGCTCAGTGCCCTTTGCTGGTAAACTGTCAGAGGGACTGAGCAAATATTTGCTGTGACCATGCCACTGAGAAAGTAGTTTGGACCTACATTCTTGGTGGTTCTTGAGGAAGGGTCACTTTGAAGAGTTCCCCTGGTGTTTTCATCTGGTGGAAGTAAACTCAAATGGAAGATAGGTATTTATCTTTTCAACAATTTAGGCTCCTGATAGTAAAAATGTTCCTGTTTGGTTCTTAACTTAGACAATGGAAGAGAGCAACAATTTAATATCCACATGCATGGTATGTTCTGCATGTTCTGAGGGTGCCCATGTTGAGGATGTGAACCTCATTACATCAGCTTAAGATAGATAATAGTAACAATAACAGATTACAATATCATGAATGACCTTTGGAAAATGAAAAAAGTTATCTGATGGCATTTTTCATTGTCAGCGCGAACCAAAAGAAAAAAGTGTGAAGACAAATCTGTTGAAGCGAAAGCAATAATGAAGCTTTGAGTCATGCAGTAGGTAGCCCTTCTATCTACAAATACATGATGCCCTGTAGCCCTAGTCTGGTTTGAGTCTGATTAGTATAGACTAGTATTACCTGTGGACATTTAGTAATAACTTTGGGAACAAAATGGCAAATATGAAACTAGGGCTGAAACAATCCCTTGAGTCACTCGAGGTACTTGATAACCTCAATTTCAATTTTTGAGTCTTCATCTTTTATAGTCATTTTTTTCACACGCATGTACAAACATGTCCGTGTCGATACCTGACTTCACAGCTTCCTTTTCTTGTTTTGATTAAAAGGACAGTGCTGAGACTTTAATGGGGCAGCGAACATTAGAAATGAATTTAATCTTCAATTCCAATCAGGTTTTCAATCGCGATACAGCCACAGCATATGCCACAACTGGGGTTTACCCCAAACAGTGCTGCCAATGCCAGCCTAAAGGTGATGCTTGGTGGATGTCATACAAGGCACGTCTATTTTTATTTTTACTCATTTTCATTGTACTATTTTTTATTTTTAAACAGATAATTACACTTCTGTGAGAATTTTTTTTGTTGAGCGTAAACTTTGAATGGCAATTAAGATCATATTAAAAATGAGCAAAATTGTTTATATATAAAACAGAAACAATAAATCCAAATTAAGAGACACGTCTTACATTCCTGCAGTAGCTCAATTTCATTAGGTTGGTTTTAGACCTTATGCTCTGTCCTTGTGTTTCTCATTTTGTATTTATCATGCACTGCTGGATAATTTTATTTTATTGTGCTGCAGTTGAAAGCTAAAAGCTAATTGTGGTTCATTAACATCATTAAAATTAAGATTTAAGATTTATCATTACTTAGATACTATATCATTACTTATTATATATTACTTAATACTTTGGGGGGGAAAAGCTAGACCTGTGTCTTTTCTACAACACTGTAACAATCAATATTTTTAACACTGGAATTCCTGTTTGGGAAATATTGCTCTTATCTTTTTATTTTCTGCCATGTTGATGTAAACAAGGACCTAAACTTCAGGTGAACCTTCATTACTTAACACAACCATATTTCTTTGCAAGTACGGCCTTATGTGTCGATCCTATAAGCTCTGTGTAGCAGAAAGAGATGTCAAACTACAACTACAACTACATAGGAGCAACTATTTATTGTGCCATTGTGCCAAACTAAAGCCTGCAGAAATCATCGAGACAGGTCCCCATGATCAGATTATAAAAGGTTATTTCAACCAGTTCGTTAATGTGTCACGTCATTACACTCCTATGCAGAGTTTCTTTAAGTACTCCTCCTTGACCATAGTTTGTGGATAATGTTAGAAAGGGCTGAACAACCTGCAAAATAATGAGGGCAGAGCATAATGTAAGTTGTGATGATTCCCCAAACATAAAGTGAGCAAGTGCAGTACATTTAGCAAGCCTCAAAGGGCAGTATGTATATATTTGTGCATGCACGTGTGCATATGTGTGAGCGCGTGCGTGTGTGCGTGTGTGCGTGTGTAAAATTGAACGTCATAGATTGATGATATAACAGTGTATCTGAGGTTGGTTCCGATGGAGCTGCTCAGCGGCCACCACTAGAAGACTGCAATTGTACTGGGCAGCTCCAAAGTATGAATGTGTGTAACTGTATAAAAGTGAAGCAGGGAATTGCTGAAAAAGAGCATACATGCTCAGCAAACTCTTTCAGGATGAGGGTAAAAAGCATAGAAATGTAAACAACTGAGCCCTCCATGATGTTTTGTTCCAGCTGTGCATGCACATCTACAGTCCAACCCATCCCTCCAAGGTTAGATTTGATGTACTGCAGTTAGGAATCTAGATTCATACCCACCCATTACTAGTCAGACACAATAAGACTCAAAATGTATCATTTGGCACCAGTCCCAGCAGAGACCCTATTGTGCCCAGCATTGTGATGCATGCAGAAACAATACCCCTGCCTCTATATTCATTCAGGGTCTGAATATTCAAGGACCAAAAACCAAAGCGAAAATCTAAAATCTATGGTAATTACTTCGTGAAAGTGTCTGTGCATACAAAGAAAACACTTTTAGAAATGTTTTGTTATGCAAACAATTAGCCGTTCTTAGCATCTGTTAACCTAGGTATGACCTAGCTACCAAATCACTGCTAAACCCTCAATGAAGGAATCTGTTAAGCCAAAATGTATGTATGAAATAAACAAATATAGAGTACCTCCCCACTCCAATCCCTGTACTTTAATGTTAAAGTCAATTAAGGGTTTCAAATGCAGGGTCATTATTAAAGTCATTTCATTTGGCCATTCAAATACACTGTTATACTATGAGTTCATTTATTTGACAGGTACGGTCAGGATGGAGGAAGCTTTCAGAGGAAGGCTGTCTGTACTCTATGTGTATATGTGTATGAATGCTTGAATGTGTTGGTGTCTAGTTATCTGTCTGTATTGCCTATGTTACAGATACCACCATATTGTTACTGGAGGCAGCAAAGGCACAGTGAGTGTATAGGGTTAGGAAATGAAAGGATCTGCTGACTTAGCCCTATCAATCCAAAGCAGTGCTCTGAGGGAGCCGGCTTAGGTAAACACACACATACACACACACAAACATATACAGGAATACTAAAAAGCACACAAACACAAGCACTCTCTCACACACACACACATGCACATGCACGCACACAAACAGGCAGACACACACACCCACATATCCATACACAAAAACGTGAAAGGGAACTTCTTGGTACTTTTTTTCCGCAGCCCCCTCACTGTCTCTGTGCTCTGTGTTGGTCTGAGCTGAAGCAATGATGATGGACATTAAAAACATAAGTGAATATAAAACACAGAGCTAGGGCAAAGCGATATCAATCACAGCCACACAGATGGGCTCCATTGTAATGTCTGGCCATCTGACATAGGCATCGCTCATTGCAAAATGCCGAAACAGCAGAAACCATAGTCTGCTGTGTCTGGCTGGTCGAGTGGCTGCTGGGAGCAGTTCATATCTGCCTCATTTGTCATAGTGCAGACTGTCTGCATGTTGGAGAAATCTGAGCAAGACAACTTGTTTCCCAAATTCCCAAATTGGGAATTCCCAAATTGTCCCAGTGGAGCTGCTCACTGGCCCACAGTACCAGACTGCAGTTTTACTGGGTAGCTACCCTGGTTTACTAAATGTTAAAATGTTCGATATGTCTAGAATGGCATCTGGAATGGATCCAGTTCCAAAACAAAACAAAATAGTTTGTAGGTGGCAGTTTGGTGAAAATGTGGAACTTGAGCTGAGTTAGGGGAGTGCAAATATGAATTCTTATAGACTAGGAAGAGTTCTGCTCTGTGCACTGCAGTGGGTTTGACTGAGCAGGTCCCAGTATACGTAGCATTGACAGTACTCTAGCTATAATGTTCATTTGATCCCTGCAATTCAGTCAATTGACTGAAAAGTCCTTCAGATAAGACAAAAGCTACACATAAAAGGTTATTCATATTCAGATCTGGGCTGCACAGCAAAAATATTTGAATCATGCATTTACAGGATCTACCTGCTGCACTGCCTTGTCAAACTTCAATTATAGGAGCCTAGTATAGATTAAAATCGATTTCTTTCTAACACTCAAATTTCATTCATTTTGACCGTAGTGGCCCAGTTCTCTATGAAAAATATGAGATGATAAGCTTCATTCCAGTTTTCCAGCCTACAGTATGTCACCATTGAGGTAGGCCTTCCTTTCCAATTATTGTCTGATTTTTTTTATATTATTGTATGCCCATCTTTGGAAATTTTAGACATTATTAGGTTCCACATTTTTATTGGGTTTAAATGAAGCTTAGTGTAAGTTCAGTCAGGAAGGCTATAGTCCACTGATGGGTGCTTCTTCTCCCCATGTATAATTGCTTTTATTGGAGCCTATGCCAAAGCTTGCTTTCTTACTCATGTTTTTCAATAAAGTCTTGTTTGAACTCGAAAATCTACTCTCCTGACTCCCCTGAAGTGGTGAAATACTTCTAATACAGTATAGCCTGATATCAACTTCATTATCAACTGGGGTCTAAACACCACTGGGGGCAGTTTTACTTACACTTAACAGAAATAGAAGGGACACGATAGACAATAACAACTGTGGAAAGCCGATATAAAAAGATGAGTTTTTCAACTGTTTAAAATAAAATACTCAACTGTGTAAGCTGACCTCACACTCAGAGGGAGGATGTTCCATAGCCTAGGCCCTAGGAGCAACCACAGCAAACGCACATCTCGCACGTCTCTTCTTGATTTGTGTTTGGACTGGGTGATGGCCAAAAGGTGACCTAGCAGTTTTGTGGGAGGTCAAAAATTCACAAATATATAAAGGCGCTAGACCATTTAAGGCCTTATAGGTGATTAAAAGGATCTTAAAATCGATCTGGGATAGAACAGGTAGCCAGTGCAAGTGGGAAGCGAGTACATAGCTTAGGTAATGTGAGTCCTGTATGGGGTCTTTTTGGGAGAAGTCCCGCAGCTGCGTTTTGAACAAATTGTAATCTTGCAATGGTGCGTTAATTGAGGCAAGTGAACAAGCCATCACAGTGATCAATATGGGAAGAGATAAAAGTGTGAAATAAACTTTCCGAATCTTGGAAAAATAGCATAGGATGTACTTCAGCACAGTTTCGCAGTTAATATAAATTATCAAATTTAAGATGAGAATCACAGACGACAGCAGGTTTTTAGATGTTCATCTGATGTTGGGGATCAATGTTCTGTATTTAGTAAAATGATGGCATTTTAACAAATTTACACATTTCTATTGAGTAAAAAAAAATGACAGTAATATCATAACTATTGTATAATATTGTTATTGTCCAGCGGAGTAGCAATAATAAGCCCTACTGGACTTGCACCTGCACACGCTTGAGCTGATGCTGTCTTTTACACATTTGTATTTGATTGTATTTTTTTTATTATGTGCAAAAAAATCAATCAAATCAAATCCAAACTTAGAGCCAACCCAAACCAATGAAAACTAAATTATTTAGGACAACATGAAAAAAAATCATGGCAATCTGCAGAGAACATCTGTCTTATGTCACATAGACATGCAAATGTCATCTCTGAGCACAACATAAAAGCAGGATGATGGATGAATGGATTTGTCCATTTCCTGATATCAAATTGGATTTAGAAATGATACATTTGAATATCAGAGAGACAAAAAGTGCACCGTAGCTTGAGACAAATAGTCCAAAGCATGTCAAGCCTCACTGGCTATCATCCAATCAAAGCCAGGAGCCCTAGTTTCTTTAAATCCTCTGTGATGGAACTGAGTGGATCCCATCACTTTTACCACTGACAGATGAAATCAGTACAGATACTCACCAGAGTTGCTCTGGGTGTTGTATTCTCAGGGCATATAGGAAACCAGAGAGTAAGGCGGGGTAACACACAATGCTGCCTCTCCCAGGATATCAGTTCATCAGCCTTTGGACTTCTCTTCAGGTTGATAGCTGGGCCATTCTAAGGCCAAAGAAGAAATGACATTAAGACATAAAGAGAGAGGTTGCAAAAGAGGATACAAAATGTTTCAAGTCAATTAGTCTTGTCAGATAGTTGTTTTAGACCGTTACATCCCACCTTGGTCAGACCTGTATGCTTGTGCATATACAGTATGTGTTTGTTTGTACATCTGCGTACATCTGAGTAGAATATGTGAATAGAGGCTTTGCAACACAAATCTCCCAGAAACCACATCTGATGCCATCATAGAGGTCCAATGGAGATCTGGCTGTGAGCAATTCATGTCTAAATATGATGATAATGTAACAATGAGGCTAGAAAAAGAGAGATAACTGATAAAGATAGTTGAGGTGTGGATGTAGATCTATTCAGTAATGTTATGCTACTGTGACGCAGTAAACTTTTTTACTGTCTTGCTGAGTTGCCATGAGTTGTAGCTTGAGAAGAGTCAGCTCAGTTAACCTGAACAAACAGATGGTTTTTGGCATTGTTAGCTAGTTAACTAGCCAGAAAGCTAATTTAGCAAAGCAATCGGTGTTAATGTTAAGATGCCAGTTTCTACTAGATACATTAGATCAGATGTGTTCACAACAAGTCAGTGATGGTTAGCTGAATCAAAAAATCAGCACAGAAATGAACCATGTCCATTCAATTCTGTCGAGACGGCCAAGTTGTAAGAGAGGACTTCCACTATGGCTGCCAGGCAGTGTGTGATGTCACCTGAAAGCCCTGATTTTTATTCTGTAAAAAGGTGTATTTATCAACATACTGTGATTGCATTTGCCAGGTATTGTCAAAAGTTAAAATTATTTTGTGATCAAGAAGGTGTGTCTGACCAAAGAGGGATCCCAAAATTCTTTTTCTCTTCCAGGTCATGTGACCTGTGGCTGGTAGCCTTCAAGCAGACTGGGGAGACTTCTGGATGTCTGGCCAATACACCTAAAGAGTTGTAAGACATGGAGCAGAGTTAGAGGATGACAGGGTACATTCAGTAAGACTTTAGTGAGGGAGGTTTTTTTTTTTCCAAAAGTAGATATCAATCCTCTGAAAATGTCATCTACTTTTACAAAATGATGAAAATGAAAAGTCACATCAGTTTAGATCAGTTTAGGTCAATCTCTCTTGAGGAACTAATGGAAAACCATTTCACACATGAGTCTGTCTTCCAGCCCCCTTGACATCACACCAACCAAATTCCTTTTAGCTTGCTATGTATTGTCAACAGCTCTGTGTCCTCTGGTTGTGTCGATACTATACACCATCTTTTCATTATAGATAGATTGAGGCAGAGGGTTGGTATTTCAGGGACTACTCTAGATTGGTTCTCATCCTCATGATGCCTGGCTGATAGGAAATGTCTAATCAGCATGTGAAGCGCTACATGAACCTCCAGACTGTGGGTAAATGTGCTTTTTAAAGTACTCTATAATTGAGAAGACTTGAATTTAAATTGAAATATCTGCATTACAAGTGCTGCTCTCTGGGCACGTTTTTCCTGAAACACGTAAGCCGTGTAGGGTGAAGAGCATAAGAGTGATCCTTAGCAACTGAATTTAGCCCAGGGTCAGGTCTAGTTTTCCCCATCAGCACAATGATAATGTTTTAGTTTCAAGTGGATTAAAATGCATGCCATAATTGATTCAAATACTTGGATGTGATGTGAACATAAACATAGTGCCTGTTATATATTTATTTGAACTATACTGTTTGCCCATGGCTGAATCCAAGTCTTTATGATTTTCACTTACTTTGCTGTGCCTGGCCAGCAGATACGTGTTTAGATCAAATGAATTGTAGAACTGGACTCTATGGATCTGTTAGGGAGAGAAAAGCACTACTAAAGGCAATGCTGAATATCTTTGCAATGTGAAAGCACTGATATCATGCACCCTATTGCTGATGAATTATTACAAAGGAGATTTTTCCCACACCATAATCCTCATTTGTGACGTGAGGGCATGAGAAGAGTTATGTTTTGAATGTGCCAAAATTATTCAATGATAGTATATGGTATAGTATATCTTACACTGAGCAGTTTCAGCAGTTGACTTGTTCTCAGACAGCACTCCAGGGGGAAAAAGGAGAGGAATTCCTGTGAATGAGGAAAAAAAATATTATATTATTAATACTAGTTTTGTTTTTATATGGTTACAGCTCCCTCTATTGGCATCTGCCCATACTGCCACTCAGTAGTGGGAGAAGAGCAGCACAACCCACCTGCATATTCTTGCAGGTTCTTTCATACCCACCAACACCCACTCACAAATACACACACATGTGCACACACATATACACTAGTACACACACACACTGTTTTGAGTTCCTCTGTTCTGCAGCCTTGCCACTGAGATTTCTTCAGGAGGAGATCACTGCCCTCTATTGGCACCTCACATGGCAAATACCATTCAGAGCCACAATTGGAGAAAATCAGTTACTAGTACAGTGATTTTGGAGAATAGGACTTGTATGGAAAATTGCAATGTATGAATAGTGAATATAGGCTTCCAATGCCCTTAGTACACTCAGAAATAGTCAGAAATCCACCATGGCCTCTAGATGGTGGCTAAAAAGTCATGGATATTTTACCAATCCACTTAGAATCGATATATTGTTGAATAAATGATACATGCAATTTGAAGAATAAAACATTGAAAAGACGCTACTCATTATATAACTATCCAGGTCATATTTGAGATTCCTTGAGCCTTGAAACCAGAGGTAAAATTCAGATTTTATAATATGGTTTCTAGCTACTCCAGGCATTCTTTTGGGATAGAAAAATTCTGCAGAAAAGTATTAGAAGTGCTTCCCAGGATTAAACACTGGTTAAATATACGCAAGCTTCCTCAGAGAATTTAGTAGTTTTGGCCTGGTACACCAAGAGAGAGATAGAGACAGAAAGAGAGCAAGAGAGGGAGAAAGAGAGAGAGAGACAGTGAGAGTGTATAACCTCACATAATCCACGATTCCACAATTAACACACACACACGCACACACACACAGTCACATTAATCTCATCCTCAGAAGACGGGTGGCGATCTGATCTTCCCTTAGCTTGAGCTGGGGCGAGAGGTAAGGTGGGGGTGGGGGTGGAGGTCCCCAGAGGTGAAACTCTATTACCACACAGCATGAAAGTCAGTGAAAAGGACCCTACTGTGCGCCAGCCCCCTGACAGGATTAATGTTTAATGATATCTAAAAAGGCTAATACTCAACCCCCTCACTTTTGCTCTCATCCTCTTCTTCTCCTCACAATATCATCACCTCCACAGATTAGAGCGCTGACCCCCTCGGCTCAAGGACTTGCCCTTCACTGATAGGAAACGAGCACTCTCTCTCATTCTCCCTCAAAATCCCACAGATGCATAGACTCACAAAATCTTTTTCTCTTTCTCACACACACACACACACACACACACACACACAAGATCAGGGTATTTAACCTATGTGATAGTGGTGGGGGGCATCTACTGGAATATGGATGAGCCAAATGACTGTGTGCACACAGAAACCAGTCTTTGCACTAACAATGAGCAGGCAGTTGACAGACATTAAACGCCATATTACACACGGTGCTGTTATGAATTTGTTTCTTCTTTGAGACACACAAGTGTACACACAGTGTGCAGGGGGAGCCAGGAGTATCGCCCCTGGAGCAGGTTGGGGTTCACTGTCTTGCTACAGTTTGACATCAATGGACACATGGATGGTCTCTCTAACCAGTAGGACACCCTGCATGCGCCAAAAATAAAACGGTTGACAAACTTTCATTGGACATGATTGAAATGGGTGTTTATACCCCAGAGCCAGGTTTATTAAACAATGGGTAACTCAGGACTCAAAATGGAGTCCTTGAGTTTCAGGGGCAGACTGAAATTTTTATTTGCATCCTGAAAATGTTGAAGAACCTTTGTCCAAGCGGATTTCAGATCAAGTGTCAAGCAACAGAAGTAAGGATGCAGGCAAATATAAGTTGAAAATTATTGGATGAGACACAGACCCATGAAATATCAATCTCTCTAGGGACGATTTGTTTTTCTTTCGCGCATTGTTATTTTCAAGGCCATCATCTCGTGTTTGCAATTTCACCAAATAAGTCACTGAGAATCCACTTGGCCTTATAGAAGACAGCATAAAAAATGTATCATACTTAAACTATTTATATTGTACACATTAATAATAAATCACAGGCCCTATAAAGGCTTGCTTCAAACAACATGTTGTATCAAGGGAGGGGCTCTCTCTTTCTATATTGCTCTAGGAGGAAGTGGAGTTGTATGAGTGGGGTGAGGGGGTAAAAGGAATCATGAGATTGACCAACGGTTAGGCATTGTATCAGACCGTAGTGGTAAAGAGAGAGCTGAGCCACAAAGCAAAGCTCTTTATTTAGCGGTCAGTCTTCGTTCCATCTATGGTCAAATCTAGTGGCCAAAAGAGGTTTTCTCCACAAGGTAGTTGAACGGTTGGAGGGCAGCATCCCTACTCACTAAGCCACGCTTCTTTGAGTGATCAGATTGAAATGATGATTGATTGGGGGAGACATCTACAGGAAATAAGTATTGGAGTCAATGAAACACTTCATAACCACTTCATATTACAGGGCTTAACAAGCAGGAATGACCCAGAGACCAAAGATTAAATATGGAATGTACTGTATGAATGTCGAGTAATGGCTATCGTCTAATGTTTTTAGTATGTCTTGCATTGTCCGTTAGCTCTGTATGTGGGCTCCTGTTGTCCTTGTATGGAGCTTGATGATATACAGTATAAAAAATACCTTCTACAGGACATGTGAATTGTAGCGTGACTAAATTCCTTCTCTCATTGGCTCGAAGCCACAGAGCTCATGCTGTATAAATTCTCATGTAGTCATGCATTAAGCCCATGCAGGCCAACCCCTCAACACAAAGCGTGCTGTGCACATCCACCTACCCACATCATTACCAGTGAAAAAAGAAAAGAAAGAAAGAAAGAAAGAAAGAAAGAAAGAAAGAAAGACAGAAAGAAAGAAAAAGTGTATACCTATCTCGCGGTGAAAACTTCAAAAAGTCATTAGGAATTGTCTCAAAATAGACATTGATATGTATCGTGGGTCCCAGTAATTCCCCAGACTAACATGTTTGTTAAAGGCTTATCGCTAGTAGCATTCATCATCCTCTGTATCAGAGTGCAAACATTTGCTTTCACTTGATACTATTTCCACTTTCGTCTTTGCAGTCCCTACCATCCTTCCTCATAGAGTGCAAGACGATATTATGGTGACCTGATGTCAGTATGACAAATCATACAATTAGATGATACAATCCAAACTATTTAAATAGCAGATTGAAATTTATTCTTGAAACAACAAACAAATCAAGGCATTTTTGTGAGCTGGTCAGTGACAACTCATGAACAAGCCTTAGGAGTTTGGAGGCTTTTTTCATATCAAAATAAGAAAATAACAAGCGATTAGACTCATTTTGAGCTGATATGGAATTTTTTTCTATCAACCTCATTTTGATATTAGGGAACTCAAAAGGAGCTCTCAACTCCATGAAAAAGCCTGGATTATTCTGTCTTTCACAAGCTGCTTTACTGTGGGAATCTTTTTTCGTTTTGGACATGGGGGGGCTTGAAAATCATGTTTTTAAAAAATGTGGTGTGTTCAAAATACTGCAGCCGCACCATACAACGCTGCAAACAAGACAGCACAGTCAGAGTAAGGAATGACGCATACACACACACACAAACACACCAATGAACATGTACACACATATACACACAGTGCCATTAGTAAGCAAGCAAATACTCAGAGGAAATGCTTATGCCTACAAACCTGCCCAGGAGGGGCAGCACAGCATTTTAGCGGTCACTTTTACACAAAAAGCCCAATCACAGGAGCTTAGCTGGCCCCATCAAGCTTTTTAGCAAATGCAACCTCATTGAAATTGCTTGTGAAGTTAACCCTGTGTGCTACTGGGGGAAATATACTTCTATCACACAAGTTTGGATTGTGCCAAATGATTCGCTTTGAAGTCATTTAGAGAGAGGCCATTCATTGTATGTCGCGTAAGACGACTAGGCCTTGTCGTTTGTGAGGGGGATTAGTTATGCTGTGTTTATTGGAGAGTGTATGTCAGCTTTTAAGGATTTTGGTTCAGAGGTGTTTTTTGCCAGAAATGCACAAACATGAAAACTTTTCAGCATCAAGCCAACTCTACAAACTATTACAGATGAGTAAGGAATTAATTTCAGAGAGAGAGAGAGAGAGAGTTAGAGAGTGAGAGAGTAGAGAGAGAACAAACCCATCCTTAGACGCTTGCCACTACTGGGTTTGTCCGGTGATTGGGTATAATTTCCATCCCTGTTGAAAAGCTCATCTGCTCCAAGCCTATGGACATTTATGAAATTGGCATACGTGCAAAGTGCTTGTGCTGGTAAATGCAATTTAAGGAACCTACCTACTTGAGAAATTGAAAATTAATTTTCATATTTTCTGTTTCAACAAAAAGGCCCAATAGTTGACTTTGCTGGTATGTACTGTGTTAGCTGGGTATCCAGAATGAGCAGCTAGGTTTCACTAGGTTCTGTGTTTCACTAAAGGTCTGTTTGACAGGATGGAAGTACTGGCAGTGACCTTTTGTTTACTGGAAAATCTCCCTAACCACTCGGCCACCCTGCCACCCATGGTGCTCCTCGTTTGCCCCAGTCTTGAAAGAAAGATTTTGAACCTCAGCGGGACTACTCTCTTACATAAATGTTAAATGGAAAAAATAAGAGTTGTCCTGTGAGTGAAGCAGTTTATAAAATGTCCCTTTGCTATTTTGTAGCCCTGTCCTGGAAGAATGTCACAGAATTAGAATGGAATGCATCTGGTTCATTGTGATGTAACAATGAACCAGATGGACCTGCAATCAAAGTGATCACAAAGCACCTTGGTATAAGAGTGCACATCCATAAGGATTGCTGGTTACTAGAAATGATAATGCTCCTTTGGTTTGTGGTTCCACTGCATAATCCTCATATGAACTGAGAGGTAATTTTCACCCTTTGTTAGATATCCTCTATTTGACCCCATCAGTGTGCACCTGTGCAGCGCGCGAGTGTGTGCAAGGGTGTTTGTGTGTGTGTGTGCGCGTTGCATGCGTGCATGAGTTGCACAGACAGGGAGAGGAGTAATCGGCAAGGCTTCAGCTGGAGATGCAATTGCCAGTTGTATATCTTGAAGCTGGACATATTTATGCCGGAGAAGCTAGCCTTTCTGCTTGCTCATCACAGCTACTGCCGTGTGGTCTACTGAGTGTGTGAAGTGTGTGCCGTGTCTATCTGTGTGTGTGATAAGTGTTAAATGTACCTGTGTGTTTTGTGAACATGAAACTTGTGTGTGTCTGTACCCATGTGTATCTCTCTCTTTCTATATATATATGTACATACATCTCTCTCTCCCTCGCTCTCTCTTTGCATGGCAAGGGGTGTGTGCGCCTGTGTGTGAGTGTGTGTGTGTGTGTGTGTCGCTATGTGTGTGAGAAATGTCCTGCGCATGCAATGGAGTGGAAAGAGAAGTCACTGAGCTGGAGTGCACTATACAAGGATCTTAAATATCTGTATGAGCTAATATACGTTGGATGTTTAATCCAGAGTGATTTGCGAAGTGGCCTCAAATGTCCCCCCGCTACAATGAATATGGTCCGAGTCAAACCGCAACAAAGGACAAGCACACAGATAAACACACAGACAAACTGAGGGCTGTCGGCATTGTTATGGACCGCTGCGTTGCTGTGTGTATGATAATTGACATTTCACACTGGTTAATCAAATCCGTTCATCCTTTGTGACATCTGTGTGAATGAGCGCCGAGACTGAGCATCGAAAAAATCTCAAAAACTAGGAATATTATTTTGTTTATATGTTTATTGCATGATACTTGAGGCCAAAGACAATTTCCCACATTGTTTGGACGATGCTGTTCTATTCTTTTTAAATGAGCCTGCATTTGACAACAGGCCTGAAGAGTTACAGTAGGTCTTAATTGCAATTAGGCCTACATTTGATTATTAGAGCTCAAGTAGAAAACAAAAGGCCATCATAGTGCTTGAAGAGCCTAAATCTCTGTCTTGGATGTAATCATTGCACCTTAACCTTTTCCAATCCCTTTTCACTGCAGTATCCCCTTTCAACAGTTGGGGGTCACCCACAGCATATTTTCTTTTCCAGCTGCACAGAAGGCTCCTGTATTTGATGAAGCATCAGCAGTGGTGAGGTTGTTGATCAAAAAAAAATGTTAAATAATATATCACACTTTTTTGGTGGTAATACTATTACTGTTCTTATTGGAGCCCTTGCCACCATACATTGGGCAGAATTCAATCCCAGGGCTTGTTAAATCATGTATATGTGTAAAGAGTCACAAATCAGAATTAATTATTATTTTTCTGTATATTTGTGTATGTTTCTGATATATTCTGTATTCTGCGTGTACTGGTGCTCTGTCTGTGAACAGTTTCCTCGATGTCACTTGTGTCCTCGATCACTTGTGGTGTTTTCGATGAAAAAGGAATTTCTCACTGCAGGAGCAATAAAGTATTACCACTATCTCTTTTTCAGTTGTTGTTTGCAGCCTGCTGTTAAATCCAAATATACACAAATGTACATTTATTTCTTTATCCTTCCCCTTCTCCCTGATATTTCATACCTAAGTTACCCTATAGTATATTGCTCTCCAAGGTGATGTGAGTACCATGCTAATGTAAACAAGACTTTTTAATTAACCTCACTCGTATCGATGCAGAAATTAATAGAATCTAATTATACCTGTAGTTTGTTATATTCCTCATAACCACATCAGTAACAATATTAATGTGACGTCTGCCATGGTGGATGTCAGGCGTATTAATCCCCTGTATAGCTCCGCCAGAAAAAAGCCAACTCAAGCCCCCATTCCTCTATTAATATCCAGCCAAGGCATTCACATCACACTTTGATACGTTTCAGATCAGAGAGGAGAGGAATTCTGTAACGGGCCTTATTAAGTTGTCCAACATATCACAATTCTATAGAGATACACAGTCAGTCAAATGACTTTTATGCATCATGAGACATACCCCCTTATGTGCATGGAAATTGCACAGCTGTTTTTCCCCTTACTGGTACAATTTTTCTGCAGATAAAATGTGCCAGCTTTAATACAGCTGATAAATTACCAGTAACAAAATGTTGACCAGTCACTTTTTTGACAGGCTGCATTACCTGATATTCTGCTTTTACCAAAACATGCCGCAAATGGAGCCTGATTGCTCCCCAAGGTGGTGAGTTACAAATGTAATGATGTTGAACTAACTCAGCACGGACACATGCTCAGCACTCTCTCGCACACACATGCACACGTACATGCGCACGCACACAGATGCACACAAGTGACAACATTCTTTTAGCTTAGTTACATTTATTACAGTTTCATACACCCACTGGACTAGTAATTACATCAGGGCTGACGTATTAATGCACTGAACGGTAGATAGGAATCTGATAAAAAGGCTGTTTGATCTCAGGCAGATTAATGAGGTCAGCTGCTAAAAAGACCTTTTGACAGCGCTGGCGCTCTTTGATACATGCAAACGGTTTGTACAGCCCATGAAAAGCAATATTGCCCAAATCCCCTAAACCATAATGTGGTGTCAACTGAAGGAGGCTAGATCACATTTAAATGTGCAGATTTACAAATAGTTAAGACCAACTGGTTCAAGGAGACTTCTTTGCAAGTCAATGTAGACTAAACAAACCAATCATACACCAGTCAGCCAAAGGAGCCGGGCCACGGCAGATATATTGGCTTAATTTGTATGCTTAATGTGTGTGTGTATGTGTGTGTGTGTGTGAGGGGAGGCCTAATATCCTGCATCGTTTAGCAGCATTTGACACCTTCACACCTTCAGCATAGAGCCTCTTCTTACGTGGAGACGACACGAAAACACTTTGATGTTGCAGAGTCTTTAAACACTTAATCCCAAGGAGCGGGAAAAAAGGGAAAACTATAAGCACCTCCTACCTTTGAATGTCAATTCTCATGGTACTTCACTTTCTGCACCTCACTCCCATTCTCCTACACACACATGCAAACGGACATTTTTTTTCACAGAAGAAGCTTTTCTAGCTTCCCTCAGCGTGTGATTTTGGTGTGATAATATGAGTGTGTTTGTGTGAGAGAGAGAGAGAGAGAGAGAGAGAGAGGGAACACTGTATATACAGTATATGCTTGTGTGTGGTGAAGTGATGTTGGGTGGTAATCATGATGTCATACGCCTCTCTCTCGCAGAACGATGAAAGCAAAGTAGCCCAAGGATCAAGTTCCATCAAATCTTGGTGGAGAGAGATCACACCACGCTGGTTAAATAATCTGCTTCCACTTTCGATTCGCCCGCAGGGGAACAGATTGCGGCTCAGCTCATGATGAGCTCTGCAACATGTCAAAAAATCAAGGGGATGTTCTTACAGTAATTACGCTCCACTTGGTGCCGTAAGCAATATGTCAATACGCAGAGGATATATGTCGCTGAATGTACATCATCATGTGAGCATCCATCTACTAATTACAAGCGAATCCTCATACCTGACTAGAGCGCTCAGCGAGAGGACAAGGCGTGGTTTGAGTTCTGTCTCAGTTATTGCCCTCATTGTTCAGCGCTGATCTAAAACAGATGGCGCCTTCCCTGAGGGGTCTGTGAAGTGTCCCGTCTCCAATGTCATCAGGTGACAACGCATGACAGAAAGGAGACAAGAGGAAGAAGAAGGTAAGGATGTGAGAGCAGGAGGGCAAAAGAACAGGAGGCAGGAAGGAGGAAGTGTCTCCCTCTCAGACCACTGAGTTGCACCCCAGGTCTGGTCACTGAGTATTAGCACTGACACAGTTTCAGGATTCCATTAAATGAATAATAGAGGGAGATGGGAGGGTTAACAGCATCCCGTCTTTCCTAATGTGGAAAGGAATGGGAGACTGGGAGAAAGCACGATACAGTCAGGCATGACTATAAGGTAACATCACATTCTTTTGGCATAGTTATGTTAGGGTGTTTTCAGTTCCAGCATTATTCTGGTGTTCTCAGCCATCCAAAACGTTACTCCTAAAAGCATATGATGTAATTCTTAAATATGTCCCTCACGGGGAGCTGAAACTTTTTGGTGATTAATGAATTAGGTTGTGCATACGGGGAGGCGGAAGGCACAGTGCAGGCTAATGGGATTTTAAGCTCTCTTTCTCAGACCTGTCCCATTTCACCACTGCTGCTCTCACCATCGACCAGTACCTAAGACGCTGAGCGCAAGCCACCGGCAGCTACCCGGGGAAGTGTTTTCTCGAGCTCCTGAAGCGCTCGCCTCCTTTTCTACATCTGCTTAAGCACACTCGGCCGCGTTCTCGCTGACTTAGCAGCCTCTTCTGCGGATGCTTTGGGAGCCGCACAAAAAAATTAATAAATATATAAATATATAAATAAAAGACAGGGCTCAGGAAAAAGTGTGTCAGGGAAACGGAGAATGCACATCTACGGTTCTTTCCCCCCAGAATGGGAGGATGAAATGAGAGAGGCAGAGACAGAGGAGGTGAGACAAAGAAAAATAGAGAGGGAGGGAGATAGAGGTTATGAACTCAGAGGAATATTAAACCAGTTGCTTAAAAGTTCACAGCGGGTTTATCAGACAGTTGACTATGACGATCTAGTGAAGCCCCAGCCTGTTCACTGAACAACAGCCAACACAGAGTCTCCATCACTCAGCTAATCTGCTGAATTCCTGCTAGAGCTGCAGTTGGTTAAATCATGGTTCTGCCAACTTCAGTCTTTGTCTGTGTAATTCCTCTCTAATGCCGTTTGAATTGATGTTTGACCTTTTTATTGTTTATCTTACTGGCTTTTAAATATTAGTGTTTTATTGCATGTGAGGCACTTTGCAACTGTGTTTTGAAGTGCTATGCAAATAACACTTATTATTTTCAACCAGAGCACAAAGGGGGGTGACTGTATATATATAAATACACTTTTCAACTACCAACTCACTATACTCAAGATGTTTCAACGTTCAAGTAGGCCACTGCAAACGATGAAAAAGTGAATCAACAACAAAACTCATTCATGCTACGACCATTGAAATATGGGAATTTGATGCATTCTTCCATTGTATAAGTCAACACTGTCAGCTGAACACAAGGTAATAAGTGTCCACAGTGGCAACTCCAGCTTCTCTGTTCCTGCCTCGGCCCCCCCAGCTGGGACCAATCTGCTGGTCAGGTGTGGCACGGTGGTGGCAGCCGAGGCCTCGCCAGCAAGCTGAGGGGGACTCAGATACACGGCCCAGATACAGAGAGGGACAGCTTGCATTGCAGTGTAACGCATAATACACACAAAGTGAAGACTGTCCTCACTGTAATTCATGTTGTAACAATGGAAATGCTCCTATATATACCAGTGTTTAAATGCAAACATTCATGAAATGTTCAAAGTCTTCATATTTCATATTCTGAAAACAAGAACAGTTCAGTTTGGCACTGTCTTGACCATAGACAATAAAAGGCTCGACAGTATAGTGTATATGTTCCGCGGACATTCCCATTAGCCCTGATGCAGAAACACAGATGACAACACAGTACATAATGACATTGTGCAATAACAACAGTACCCCACATATAGTGCAGACGGATGGTGAGAGACATGGCATATAACACCATGGTGACATGTTGACCCCTCTAGACCCCTCAGACATTGTACCCCAGTGGGGGGACTTTCCCTGCGGTCTGCGACACGGGACAATAGAGAGCCTGGTTAGAGCTAACAAGCTATACACAGGCACTTGTCTAGCTGTGAGCTAGGACCCTACACTGGGTGGATTATGTCTAAATAAAGCCTCAGCACTGTATGAATCACTGTGTCACTGATCCCCTATGCCTCCCAGACAACAGGTCTGCCTTCTCCAAGCTGTCTCTGCCTTTCCACTTCTTCAAATGAAGAATAAATGAGAGGGAGAAAGAGAGCCTATGTGAGGGAGAGAGGAGAGTTGACGTTCATCACTCGAGTGCCGTGGCTTAGTCTAAGAGGCTTGAATAATCAGTATGTTAAGCTGTCAGGGTGTGCACTCGCGCCTACCGCGCACTTACAAACTCCTGGGCGCTTTTTAATCAAGCAAAAACGCTGAGAGGCAGTGGCGAGTGCCAACAGCCCAGGCTAAGAGACGAGCTTTAGAGTATCTGTTACTTTCTCCTGACATCACCAGACATGCATTTTCACTGTAAGCTGCAGACATGTCTGTTTTTCTCTGCAGAGGACACGCTGTATGGCTATGGGTTTCAAGGGCCGCATTGAATTTTCTGCATGCCTTTATTTCATGTGAATCATCACATTCAGTACAGCTACCTCATGGTACACTGACCCACTAAAGGGGACTCACTGCACCTCTACAACTTCAATTATGCCATGTTGCCTGAATGCACAGCAAATGAATGTTGAAAATATATTTGAACTTGAGTGATATGTCTTCTGTATGCCACGCCCCTTTGGTCTGTATGCGAAGTCCTGTCCTCAAGCGATAAATTCAAGGTGAACTAGAAATGTATTGTGCAATGTGCAAATTAGTGATTCAGTTTTTTATTCTGAATGTACAACCAATGCGGCAGGTTCAGCTCAGTGGCATCTTGGTGGAAAGGCCTTCCTGCGTGAAACATTCAGTCAAAACCACAAATCCAGATTGTCAGCTATGAGCACTTTTCTGCCTTGTCCTGGCCAAAAATATGGTTCATTCTTACTTATAGCAAGGCTAAGGGGCAGGGCATTATCCAAATGAACATACAATTACATCTGTGTTGTAGTTAAGAACCCCTTCTGGCCTTGGATTAAATCCCACCACAACCTTCTCTCCTGTGTCTCCCTCCCACCTCTCCTACTGTCTCAACCAAGAATAAGACTGAGGGAAGCTGACTGCTGTCACCTATAGGGGAAAATGTATTTAAAACTTCTAAGGGAAAGAAACTGGACAATATGGAAAGAATGATCCCTAGTTAGCAATTCAGATCTGTAGTGGAAATATTTTTCAGCGGTATCTTAATTCAAAAAAAACGTGGCACTGACAATACAGCTGAAACTAATACATTCCAGTGATATTCTTCCAACATGGCAATGGATCCAATACACAAACGGGAATCCTAACTATGGTTAAAAAATGGAGAACACAAGGCTAATGCTGCCACAACACTCCTCCATGCTTCTGTACATAATTCTTTGATCGCAACAGCTATCTTAACTCCAAGCCAACAATAATATTTTCATGTCACTGTCCCACTTGAGCTGTTTCTCCAAACCCCATGTATTAGTGGGTGTATAAATAGCATCGACACAGGGGGCAGGAGGGGCTGCCTATTTATGACCATACTGCACCTCCCAGAGCGATGCTAGCAAAGCAGCAGGGAAGGCAAAGCCCTCATCCTGTTCCTTCTCCACCTTTCCCTTCTCAACCCTCTGCCTCTTCCTTTTTTCACTCCCAACTTTTCATCCTTCCTGATTGATCTCGCAACCCTTTAACAGCTTAAATTACACCGTCCACTGGTTTCGCACAGAGACCAAAAAGGCCCTCAGATTTCACAGCCCATAATTCTCTCCAATAGCCTCAATAGCCATGTTCAATTTCAGCCTCTGGCAAGGCCTCCCCCCTCCATCCTTTGCATTCTCTTATGAATTATGACACAGGATAGATGGTTTTTAAGTTTACAACCCGGCTCAGTGACAGCAAGCTGCTTACCAATCAAGCTGTGAAGGAGGGAGGGATAGGAAAAAGACAGCAGCACAGTAGTGGCCAGTTGATTTTTTTTTAGTGGACAGGAGCTGGGCCCATTACATGAAAGACTGAAACCTTGCTGGGTAAGAACAAAAAATGATTTAACCAGGCAAAATGACAAAAAAGTCTCTATTTGCTAAAATGCTATTTAAGATTGGCACAGATTACACTGCCATCACATCATGGATAAAACAAGTTACATGTTTCCACTAGGTCATTGTGACATTTTGTCAGACTTAGAACATTGCAGCAAAACAAGATAAAAAAAAAGGGTCGGTCTGACTTCTATCTCAAGTGGTAATAGTACTGGAACTTCTTACTTAAAAAAGCAAGGCAATATGTACAACCACAAAACCACTGCTGGAGGTAAGTGGGTTGATCTAGAGTCAGATTTTATTTCAGGTCATCAGATGGGGGTAGAGTGTAGAGCTTGACACTGATCCCAGATCAGAACTCAGAGGACAGAGAAACGCTCCGATCTGTCTTCACAGAGAATTTACAGTGGAACACTTTCTTTCAAAGGGAGGTTTCCGTTTCTCATTCATGATGCGTTTATGGCATGACAAGCCATTAATGAACACTCAACAGCTTCAGAGAGAATGTGTAATTAAATAGCGCAGCATTTCTCAATCTATGGATCAGCATCCAAAGGGTTGTTTCTGGTGGGTCCCTATTTGACAAGAGTACTAGCACGGGTCCCAGGGAGACGCTTTACTCCAAACCAACAAATTCTGGTCCCCTGCCCACACAGCATACATTACAACTCAGCCATTTAACTTGATTCAGTGACTCAGGTGGTGTACTTGTTTGAACTTGTTCTGTTACTTAAACTGAATAGCCCTTATGTGCTGTACCTCGAGTAAGGTGGTGTATACTCTGTCAGATGATCACATTACACATTTCAAGGTGATATGACATGCAAAACCAAACTGAAGAATGGATCACAAGGATTATATGAACTACCATTCCTACCCCAATGTAAACGGACATGCTAAGCAATGTCCGTAAAAGATTAAGGGAAATGGTGGAAAGATTTGACTTTTTTTAAGAGTTGCCAAAAGTCAAAAATCTTTTCATTTACAAGCCAATGCACATATGGTCTGAAAACAGACCATAAACAGACAATGTATTGGAAGAAAAAGAAAATATAATAGCATTGTTTTGTTATAGATACATTAAAGATACTATATTTAAGATTTCATTCATATTTTGCTCTAATTTTAGCTGTTTTGACACATTATAATGCTAGCCAAAAAGGAACTGTTGATAGCCCCAGTGATCATGCTTTCATTTAGTCCAATTTGGGCGCTCTTGGGGTTCAGTGTTCTGAGGATTATCTTGGTGGTAAGCTTCTTAATAAAAAAAAGTGAAGAGGGGAAATAATGAATATAGACATAGAAAGCAGCTCAAAGGGGCAATAGAAAGTACAATAAATGATTATCACAATTTATTTGACTCATGGGAAAGTCAGCCGTGTAATTATGGGTATCACTTTACAATGGCCCTTTTCTAGAGCATCAACCTGTGCAAAAAGTATTGTACTGAAAGTACACAACAACTATCTGTAAATACATAATGAAAATCTCCCTAGTACTTTATGCTTACATGTCTGACAAAATAATAAAGTACAACATGAACAAAACAATATATCAAAATCTGTACTTACACAAACGTACAGCACCTAGCTAAGGCAAAAGGCTTTAAGATAGGATATGATGTCATCCATGATATTATTAGTATTGTCAACCGAAAATAAATTGAGCCCAGTATTTCCTGAGTTATTCTGGTATGTTGATATTGTAATAAAATGTTGGGCAGTATCCAACAAGTTGTTCAAGATTATTCATGGCTACATCAGACCTATTTTAAGTAATTATTTTAGTACGTTCAATTTGTACGCTGACAATAAATTGTTGTAACTATTTAAGTGCATTATACAGTGGAAGATTTTTGTTACTAACACAGCATGATTGTGTAATTCTAATCATAGGCTAAATGTGAGAAAAATGTCAGTTGTCCATTCATAAACACATCATGACACAATTCATAGCATCTTATTAATATGTTATGCAAACCCCCTTGAGAAAGTGTAAGCCAGTGTACAGTTGGTTTCTACATTTTAGAAAATCTAAAATCAGATCCCATGTGATCAAAGACAAAAACCCACCGCTCTTTTGCCAGCGTCTATTTGCCCTCCACCCTCTTTGACAGACACAGAGACAGCAGCCAGTCAGTGTCAGTGGCCTTTTTTCACTCTGTGCCAATGCCTAGCCAGTCAACTCTCAGCCCACTACATGCCCTGAGCCAGGCCAGCATGAGATCCGGAATGGCTAGATCGGGCCAAGGCACAAAAGGACCAGCTGCTTGCAGAGCATTGGCCTTAGATAGATGGAAGAGGGGGTTATTCAATGCACTGGATACATGTGAGCCATCTTTTTATAGCATGGTCATTCCAAAGGAATTCAATGATCAAAATGGGAACACATGAAAATACACATTGAAAAAGAAGTTAGAAGATAATGTACTTATCTGTGTAATCATTTGAGATTTACTCAAATGAAATGATGATCATGATCAATTAGCTGATGATCAGCTGATGAGTCACGCATGTCACCCTTGGTTTTGATCCATCTTTTCTCAAGAACATTATTTGCTGCCAACACTTCATGTGACATATTTCATTCAAATTAATTCCCAAACCTTCACAACATGGCAATATCTAACACCGAATGTCCTAAACTGAAGTATATGGCATTATGTGATGTGAAAGTGTAAAACTGGTTTGACATGGAGAGCCATACTCAGCCTGCATCATCTACATGCTGCTCAACTGCAGCTTGTGCAGCAACAGAAGGGCGTGCAACTGCACAAGCAGGAGCATGCACATACATCAGCGAGACTCATAAATAACTCATTCTACAAAGGATTTCATGTATGCATTCTTAAAAGAGCTCTCATTGAAAGAGTTGACTTGCTGTAAGTGCATTAAATATAGCTGCATAAGGGGAGCTGGGATGATGAGGCAGAGAGAACTGTGTAAATTGTAAAAATACCATAATACCGTACTCTGAGGTCCAAGCTAAAATCAGACACAAATACAAATACATAACACACCTAAACACACCTGCACCATGTTAGGAAATTAGGAAACTCGAGAAGAAGATATAGGCTTGTGAGACATAGTATGAAGTAGTGGAGATTACTGATATTGCACATATTATCATAGGATTTGATGAGTGCCGAAATTCACTGCAAACCTGCATTTGAGATACAGTACTATTACATATAAAGTACTGATCGGTAAGTGTCTGTTAAGCTAAAGAAATATTTGTCCTTTACTGAAGGAATTGCCATAACTTGGTTCTCATGCTTACATTTGTAAGTATTTCATACAATACAGCTGATTGCTTGAGACAAGATGCTAGAGAGAACATTCCAGGGTTTTGTTATTGGTTAAACTTACATTCCTTTCTTTATCTCCCTCTGAGCAATTTAACTTGAATAGAGTCCAAATTGGATGCAAAGTTTAAAGGCCTTCTAACTGCATGCGTTCAGTGAAAATCTGAGCTGAATTTGATATGGGGAGGAAGAGCATCTTTCACTTTGTTCTAGCATTTGGCACTGAACCAGCTCGGCATCTGTGGGATACTGGTGTAGACAAAAATGCCTGCTTGTTTTTTGAAGAAACACACATTTAATTTACGCCTCCTCAAAACTACTGACATCCCACCAATTGATTGCTATGTGAATACAATCAAAAACACCATGCATTTCTACAGACATGTTCAGAGTCACATTTCTTCTAAGTCTAAGGATTCTACAGTATTTTTTTGCACGGTTGTTCATCACACAGCACCACAATAAAAACCACTTCAAGGAAAGCGGCTATCTCCTGAGACTCAGTCTTATTGGGAGGTCCCTCATTCCCAAAAGGCTTTTGCACAGATGCTCTTTTCGTCTAAATTAGAAAATGATCATCACAAAAAGAAAGGTCAAACCGCCTGTCAGGGACAGACATTTCTTAAAGTTGATTGTGAGAGAAGTTCTAGGGATTTCATATTGAAAATGTATTTTCATCGCAAAAACATAACAGTTAAGTTGCCATAACTAAGGTAGGTGAGGTTTGTAACTGGACCAAACCACACAGTCAAGGACCCAATAACGAACAATTACTTTAATCCTTTTGACAGAGAACCACATAGGTCTGTTTTACATTTTCAAATGATTTTTCAAATTTCATTATCTGAACACTTCATAGGAATATAGTAGATTAAGTTGTGGAATTTGGGTTGACTTTACAACTAAAAATATGATGTGTCATAACAATCATAACAGACCTTTATGGTTATGTGCGCTTCAGTTATATTAACAACCACAAAAAAAGGTCTACATCATGAGAAGCATTTCCTCAGTGGTTGACGTTGTTTTGAGGCCCTGTTTTCCGCTTTTATAGAGAGGCTTTAAAAATTCTGGCCTGGCATTATTGACGTCTGAACCACTTTAGCAGTCTCTCTCTCTTTCCTTCTCTCTCTCTCTCACACACACATACACACACACACACACACTACACTTCCCCTTCCTGGTAAAGTACAGGATGTGCGGATGGGGAACTAAGCAGTTTTTTCCCCCTGCTGTTGCCTGGAATGCTTTATAGACCATGTTAATATTGGAGCTGCCTGCTGGAAAGATTGCTTGATTCAATCAAGCAAGTCTCTGCCTTGTAAAGTCATTACACTTTGTGCAATGTCATGCATTCTGGAGCCTCTGGACGGTCTTGTGTTATGTCCTAGCATTAGGGAAGTGGCCTAGCAAAGCACGTGTGCCTGGCACTTCAGGATCTATAAATAGCCATCACGAATCAACATAAACACTTTTAAAAATCAATTAGAGATGCACTTTCCGTAACCAAAATACGGCATGCTGGCAACTTATGCCCCAAGCAGACTTGAAAATAAAGACTTGATTCACTTTCCCACTGAATTTGCTTCCGTTGAAACCCCGAGGGTAGGAGATTGCATAAGACATGGGGAGAGAAGATGAGGAGTTTGTGGGATAGAGAGGGAGGGGTAAGTTGATATCAGGGCGGGATATCAGAGGAAGAAGAAAAACACAGTGACCTCCCTGATATCATCTCCTCTGACTTCACACTTCCTAAACCGTGCCGCTTTTCTGAGAGGGACAGAAGTGCTTGAGGCAAAACTTGAAATAGAGATGGAAGAGAGAGAGAGCACAGAGACACCTGAGTGTAAATAAAAAAGAGAGGGAACAGTTTAAGAGAAAGAGATATAATAGGGAACAGTTTAAGAGAAAGAGATATAAAGGTGTTATAAGTGCTTGAGTCAAGAAGAAAGAGAAATAATGATTCAAAGAAGGGAGAAAAACGGGGGCGGTGTGAGTACTTTTTGCTCAGTAAACAGTCAACAGTAAAGCAGTCAGCATTGCAATAAGCAGAGATCTTACCTGCTCAGTTGTCACAAAGGTCGTGGTTGGTGGGATGGAGAAGTGAGGAGAGTCAAAGGGTCCTGGGGTGGTCCGGGTGGTGGGGGGCTCGGTCCGGCTCGAAGCAGGGCTGGAGGGTGGTCCAGGAGGGGGGAGGAAGGACGG
>OOFE01011057.1:4094-15828 GCA_900323365.1 Monocentris japonica
AAAAAAAAAAAAAAAAAAGACTCTTTAGACACTTATGAAATTTCAAAAGCCTCTATAATCAGGCCCCTACCATCTGCACTGAACATTACAGATGACATCCATACATTTTTCTTTCCATGAAGCAGGATCCCTTTTTTTTCGAGGTGCTTCGAGGAGCCCCTCTCAATGGTGTGTTTGTTTAAAGGCCACATTTCAATACCATCTGTCTGCGGTATGGCTCTTGGGTGAACCATGGGAATAGCAAAGGAAAACTCCTACTGTTACTGACACCTCTGCGCTATCCATTCCAACCAACGTCTCCACTGTGAGAATGCATGCATGTTACCTGTATACCCCTCCTAGCATCATACCGCCATGATGATAAACACAGATCTAAAAAAATAATAAAAAATGAGTGTGTGTGTGTGTCATCGGTTACGTAATTTGACGAGCAGGTTTGTGGATGGCTGGAAGAAGTATGGAGGCCAGTGTGTTTTTGTTGGCCGCTGAAAAGGGTCATCTCTTATTGCAGCTCTGCAGGCTATAGCGCTGAGGCGAAGTTGTTGTGTCTACAGTACATGTTTGAGATGAGTCCTTTTCTTCTGCTCAGCGGTCTGGTTTCACCATTGTGTGATTTTTACTGAAAATGGTGCTCCGCTTTCCTGGATCGTAGCAAGTGGCCTGGATTTTGGAGCAGAATGTGAGGGGTGGATTAGTCCCTCCAATAACAGTGGGCTTGTGGGTCAGGCTTGACAAGGTATCACTGTGGTAAGTGAAGACCAGTCGCCTGACTCTGCTACGCCCCTTGCCAGAGTGTAAACCAACTCCTCAGATAGGCTATTGTTGAGAATGAGCAACATGAAGACACCACATGCCCCCGATCTCCATAAAGTAGATAAAATGTTTGGGTTCATTCAGTTGAGGTTGTTCAGTAAAGATTTTTTTGTAATTTGTCAATTTATTACTAATAATTTTATGTTTTTTATTTTTTTAAGTGGTAATCCACCCACAAGATATCCATCGGTGACATCTTTGTCTCTCAGCCTCGTTGCTGTGGTGTTTCTTCACTGCTCTTCCCAGAGATCACCTGTCAGTCAAACAGTGTGTCCAGTACTATGATGTCTTTATTTTCTGTTGATGGAGTTTGGGTTTCTGTAGGTGGCACTCTTTTTTTTGTCTGTTCAGCCACAGTGGCTATCGCTGCTCATGCTAACTACCCAGTCACTTCCTGTATGCCAGAGAATTTTCCCAGGAAAGACCTACCTGACACCGGGTGTTCAGAACAGCAAATGTAAAAGCTTTCATGAACTGGCTCAAGGTTGAATAGTTACTTTAAGTAGTCCATTTCATTTCAAATGCCATTATTATGGGTTGACACTAGGAACTAAACTAGACCAGTGGTTCACAAGGACCACAAGGATCGTTGAGCAGGTTCCAGGTGGTCCCCAACAAAAAGATTTCACTAAAATTGAATTCACTAGAAATTATTCCCATGAGAGGATATATAAGACTAAACATAGGTTTCACTCTCACCACTATTATCTCCCCAGTGTAGACAGTTCTACAATTCAATTCTAAATCAAAAATCTTCCCATATGGGTCCCTGGGACAACATCTCTTTTTGGGGGTCTTTGACATGTAAACGTTTAAGAACCGCTGAACTAGATGAACAAATCCCTAGTTGAAAAGCTCCATCTCACAGAGGTGTAATAGCATCACCTTTCAGCCTGGGATGCATTCTGGTTTAGGCACACAGGTGAAATGACCACCCATGTGTAGGAAATTCAAGGAAGCCTTTCACATCAGAGGAAAAACCATCATTATCCCCTGCTGCCTGCCAAGCTACTGTACGACTGACTGACTGGGTTAGTTTTGGAGTGGATGTGAAGGTCAGGGACTTGTAACTTCTCATTCACTGTCGCCATTTCCTTGGCAGAGGGACGATCTGACTCACTGCCCAGAGCTCTCATTGGCGTCTGGGGGACTACGGGGTTGGCAAATGGCAGGGTCCTTTCAAACCACCATAATAAAAAGCCATTCAGGACCGTGGCTCAAATGGAAAGGAAACTATCGAGACTGAAGAAGGAAAGTGGATAGACTGTTATGTGTCGCCAAGGCGTTGTCAACACCAGACAGTCTGGGGTGTTTGCGGCTCATTTTTACAAGGTCCTTGCTTGACGACGGCGGAAGTGTCTCCCCCTCGCTTGGCTCACCAGGTGCTTGTGCGTCATGTGGGAAATGCATTAGGCTATTTTATGAGTGCAGAAGGGCGGGACGGCGGGGTGGCGGTGCTGTGCTTCCTAATACACTCCTTTGGGGACCCCCAGACAGGGTTTATGGATTACGGTGTGCTGTTAAGTAGGACCAACTGTGTTGGTGTGTGAGGACAGGGCAACAATTGCTGTGGGTTTCCTCTCTCTAGCTAGGTCACGAATGCAGCGTAGCTGCATTGTGGTTCTTTTGCTTACGGAAGCCTGGTTGAAGACCGTATCTCATTCCCATCTCATGCTGTTTACCATAGCGAAGACTGTTGTGATGGAAAATAGTTAATGTTCCTCAATTTGTTTAATATTCTCAATGTGTTTTTTCTGGTGTAAGAGTTTGGGTTACCACTTACCACTAAAACACATTACCTCGAGCAGCGGGGGAAACCGACAGTTTGTAGGAACCAACTGTTTGTGGGAAAATCGATAAAAGATTGCTTTGGAAAATGGTTTTTATACATCTTGACCTTTTAGTTTAACGTGAACCTTTTTTCTCTGTTCAGACATTTAACTGGAGTGTCTTTTTTCATAGACACGCAGTTCTTTCCCAGTATGTTCTCGCTCTGGGTTAAGCTCATGTCGTGACAAAGACGAGGAACGTGATGAGGTCAAGGGAAAGAGAGTGTTAATTAAGAGCAAGATTGTGCAACATAAAAACACCATGCAGAGCTCACACCCTTGGATTTTGTTGGCCTTACGCTAAAGGCAATGAAGACTTAACCTATACAGCTACCAGAGTTCTTGAGCCAGCTTTGACAGATGAACTTTGCACCTTACAAATTCTGACCATCTAAACTGAATTCTTATTTGACTGCCTTGCTGGCTTCATATCTGTGTGAATAGATTGGTAGCTGATGGGATAGGAGGTCCCTATGGCTCAGTACTAGTGCGCAGCTGTATTGGCCCCCATTTAATTGTTTTCCTCCTCTTAGCATCTTTTGAATGATCCAACAGACAGGAAGCATAAACATCTCAACTGTCTTTAGCTTTTTTCCCAAATATCACAGCAATATGGTGTGTGTTCCAGTTACCAGATAAACCTTGTTTCTGTGACAGGAAAGGGATAAGATGTTCTCATGGAGGGCACAAGTTTAAAAGTTCACAGCTGAACTGCCAATCCAAGCCAAACTGCACTTTCCATATTATTGTTTGAGTTTTGAGGCCCTTAAGGAAAACAGGCACTGACTTGTCATTTACCACAGCTTATCTCTGTGCTCATGCCGACGTTGCACCTCCTTCATATATGAACAGAGCTAGGCCCTCTGGCTCTGGCTTTCGAGTTACTGTATAGGACCAAGTAATTCATTTATTATCTTTGCTAATTTTATTATCTTTCATTGTCTAATTTCATTACTTTTCCTGTCCCATCTTCAGAGTTGTTATGGTTTAATGAGACTGTCCCCTGACTGGATGGTCACAGTCTTTATGTCCCATAGCAGCCAGGCCATTGTCAGTTCCTGCCACAGTGTCCTTGAGCAAGACACTGCTCCAGGGCAACCGCCTTCTGGCTAACCTGGCCTTTCCTGAACCCTCTGGATCTTTAGCAGATTAAGCTGCAATCAAACCATTCCTGAAAACGGTCAAACCAGTAGAGGATCAGAGTGAAAATCCTGCAGCTTTCTTGCACTATCCTGATTTAGATGGTTCAAGAAATTAACAAGAATTTTATCATGCTTTTGCACCCTTGTAAATTTGTAATCAAAGGCAATGTACAAAATAACAAATGCCTTATCACACTGTGTAATATCACTGTTGGGTACTAAATATTTTATGTGCAGTAATCAAATATGTGCAGTATGCTACCTATGCTGTGTTACTACCAATATGTGGAAGGTACTAGGAATGTTTTGGGTAATTGTACTGCTAACTGTAAGGTTTTATACTATTAACAATATTTTGGATCCAACCTGGACAATAATTCTGTATAACACTGTATAATCCATAGCAGAATGGTAAAAATTGTCAGATATACAATAGTTACTTATATGGATATAGCATCTACAGCATATGATTGATTGGCCTCCAGCCTCTTATTTGTACTTTTAGGTAGTAAGAGGAAAGCTTGCTATGCAATGAGGCTGTTTTTGTATTTCAGTTACATTACCACGTTCAAGGAACTCACTTTTTTACCTGTACTAACTTGTATTTTCAGCGTGGGGCTCCTCTGATTGTTATCGTTGTGTATACATATCACTCAGAGTTTTCTCTCTTGTCTCTGTGTCTTCCAGGTGGTACGGGCTCGACTGGAGGAGCGGGGTGTGGTGGTACGTGATGTGAAGCTGAATGGCTCAGCTGCGAGCCACGTGCTTCACGAGGACAACGGCCTGGGCTACAAAGACCTGGACCTGATCTTTGGCTTGAGTCTTAGCGATGACAAAACCTTCCGGCTGGTGAAGGACGTGGTGCTGGACTGCCTGGTAGACTTCCTGCCTGAGGGGGTGTGCAGGGAGCGCATCACGGCCCTCACCCTGAAGGAGGCTTACATCCAGAAGCTGGTGAAAGTGTGCAATGACACAGACCGCTGGAGTCTCATCTCATTGTCCAACAACACAGGCAAGAACGTGGAACTAAAGTTTGTGGACTCTCTGCGGAGGCAGTTTGAGTTCAGCGTCGACTCCTTCCAGATCACTCTGGACTCCTTGTTACTCTTTGACCGCTGCTCGGAGACGGCCATGTCCGAGACCTTCCACCCAACGGTGCAGGGGGAGAGCATGTACGGGGACTTTGAGGAGGCTCTGGGCCACCTTCGCTCCAGGACTATTGCTACACGCAGCCCAGAAGAGATCCGGGGGGGCGGGCTGCTGAAGTACTGCCACCTGCTGGTGCGGGGCTTCCGGCCGGCCTCCGAGTCTCAGATGAAACAGATGCAGCGCTACATGTGCTCGCGCTTCTTCATCGACTTCTCTGACATAAGTGAGCAGCAGAGGAAACTGGAGGCTTATCTGCAGAACCACTTTGCGGGCATGGAGCACAAGCGCTACGAGTGCCTGGTGACGCTGAGGCAAGTGGTGGATGAGAGCACCGTGTGCCTGATGGGCCACGAGCGGCGACAGACGCTGGCGCTCATTTCCGCCCTGGCGCTGCGGGTGATGGCGGAGCAGAACGCCATCCCCGCTCTGTCCAACATCACCTGCTACTACCAGCCTGCCCCCTATGTTAGAGACGTCAACTTCAGTAATTACTACGTGGCACAAGTTCAGTCGCCCATGGCTGCATGCAATAACTCTTATCAGACGTGGCTGCCCTGCAGCTGAGCGATGGCTTTTAGGACACTGACATGTTTGTAAAGCTTTTAGTTTTGACCGTACATCGATGTGAGCTGAGCAATTCAGTAGAGTGCTCAGTACCTCTGTAGCAATGTGGCTTTTTTGGTTGGAGGCCCACCATGGACAAAAAGGAATTAATGTATTGTATTCTTTCTTGCCAAACCTTACTTTGAAACCATTCCACTAAGTTATATTGATTAATACTGCTGTAAATCTCATTTGAGCCATTGTTATTATATCTTTTTTTTCTGTTGTTGTTTCATAACCAATTGATGTATGGAAATATATTTAGGGTTTGATATGTGACAGAGGAACTTTTTTTTTTAGTTCTGCTCCCTGTCCATTGGAAGCTTGTATGGGTCCATATGGAAATGTAAATAACTCATAAGAAACCAGAAAGCTGTATTTTGTTCTATCTGTGGTTTCAACTGACCTTGTTTGGAGAAAAAAAGGACCAAAGAATAACTTTCTTGTGTAGCGTGACAAAGACTGTGTAACAAAGACTATACGTGGTTCCAAGTGCCTGAAACCGACCATCATCTTTATAGTTGCTATGTAAGAACTGTTTTTGAATCTTTTTCATCCAGGTTACTGTATATTTCTATATCCAGGGTCAGGGTATTTTGTTTTCAAATCATTAAAACATGTCAAAATTGTAAGGTATGGTATATTGGTCTTTATTCACACACTCTAACCGGTTTGTAGAAAGTGATGTTGAAAAAAAAAAAAAAAGAAATGAGGATCAGTTTGTTTCAACTGTGACCAATGGGCTCAGTGATAGTACCCCTGAGCAGAGCGTTAAATTAGTGCGAGTCTGGGGATGTGAGTCATGAAGGCATCCTCTGTCTCTGCTCTCTGTATCTCACTGTCTGCGTCTCTATAGGCCCCTCTCTCTCTCTCTCTCTCTCTCTCTATCTCAGTCTCTATCTCACTGTCTCTCTCTCTCTCACACCCACACACTCCTCCATGCACTGTCGGTGTTTGGTTGGCGGGACACTGGCCTGACACAAACACTTTCTTGTTTGAGCTCTGTGCCTTTTCATGGGAAATAGATCCCCCTGCGGTCCAGCCTATACATTAGCCATTTAACTCTGGCGACTTCTCCATCTGCCTCATTCAGAAAGAGGAGATTGCTGTTGCTAGTCTCGGATGAGTTGCTTTCTGTACGTTCTGGCCCAAGGAGGCAGCTGAGGACCAAGTGGTGAAATGGGATTGCGGGCTTTTCAGCATAGGTGGCGTTGTATTGCGGTACTTCTCTCCCTGGATGATCAAAACCTGCTCAGTATTTTATCCTCACTAAGACTAACATTTTTCCTGCACAATTTAGGCTATGACCTTTTACTAATTACTTTTGCATGGGGGTGAGTTCTTGAGATTTAGTAGAGCATGAAATGCAGTCCAGGACAGACACACCTGTTGAATATAGCATCTGATGGAGACAACTCAAAGCGCTTGGCCGTAAAGCAGCGCTGGAACATTGACCGAAATGCTCAGTGATTTCTTTATAAAAGTTCATTTGGAAGGAAAGAGTCTGTCAGAGTGATTAAGGGGGCGAGATAAAAATGCGACAAGGGAAATCTCCCTCTCTGGAGTAACTGTCAGATATTTTTCCCCGACTGCTGCAGATACATTAAAAGACCCGTTCCACTGGAACGAACACGCATTCAACTCACAATTGAGACAGAGCTTGTCTTATGTTTTAAAGGATCATTTTTAAACCTGGGCCCTATTTTTTACGTATTTTGGGGTCTAAATGACTAATAGGTAGAAAAAGTTTTGGAATTGGTCCAGCAGATCGCCTCAGCCGGCAGCTGTGAAATGGGCTGCAATGGCTGCAGTGTAATCCTTTGGGGCAACTGCGCCCGATCAAAGTACGTCCACTAAAAGTGCTTGTTTTTGCCACTGTCAGGCTCAGATTGTTATTGGAAGTGTCTGACAACATTACGGAAAGGATCCCTACAGAGAAAGACCTTTGTTTAACCAGAAACAGAAGTCTCGCTCAAGGAGAAGTCCCGCTCTGAAATCTCGTGATAGGTGAGCTGTTGCAGGCTCAAATAAATAGGGACGGTCATCGAATTCAAATGCCTCATCTACATTGTCGAAATCAATTAAATGTTCAGCCATGACTTTGGAAATAAATGCTTGCTAGCAGTTCCTCTATGTGAAGTCCAAACTCCTCTCTCCAACTCTGACTCACATTTCCACCGTCCTCTTCCTGCAACAACTCACCTCTCGCGAGATTTCAGAGTGAGACTTCTCCTTGAGCGAGACTTCTGTTTCTGGTTAAACAAAGGTCTATCTGCCCCAAAGGATTACGTTGCAGCCATTGCAGCCCGTTTCGCGGCTGCTGGTTGAGGCGATCTACTGGACCAATTCCAAAACTTTTTCTACCTATTAGTCATTTAGATCCCAAAATATGTAAAAATAGGGCCCAGGTTTAACAAACCGATGATTTCTGGGCCTAGTGGGCCAGACCTTGTGAGTCATCGAGAGATCTGCACTATATATCTATGAGAAATGTGAAATACCAATTAGCAGAACATCATAAGGGCTGACAGCCATAGCTCTCGTGGTGTTAGCGTGAGATCCCCAAAGGGCAGCTGTGCTGTAAGTGTCATTTGAATTGCTCTTTATCTTTTCACAGAGAATTTAATAGATCTCAACTAAACCCTTATGAGTCTTATGAAACGGCGCAGTTCATAATTCAGCTGCTCTTAATGATGAAAGGATTCTGCTGAAACGCAGTGGTTTTTCCGTACCAATAAAGATGCGTCTTCAGAGCATCTACCAGCCTCCAAGAGTAGCCAAATTTGTTCTTCCTTTGTAGCCTTTTCTAGTTCATGCACCTTGCTTATAAGGTGAGGTAGCAACAGCTTTGTTTTTCCTGGAACAACTACCACAGATAAATTTGACACTGTGCTCAAGCGCTGCGGTTCGTACCAGCTCTCAGCAGCTTGGCCTACTCATCTCTGTCTTCTCTGTTCTATGTGGGTGGGCCCCTTCTGGCCGGTCGCAAAGAGGGTTAGACTTGATATGATTTTTCTTTCCCTTCCACCCAACCGTTCATGTGTCTCTCTGAGGGTCGTAGTATGTACAGCTCCCATGTTGACTGATTAGATAAGAGGAATGTCTTGTTTAGTCGTGACAGATCCCACCTGGGGGATGATGGGAAGAGGTTAGGTCTCTAATGTAATACCGGCATTCACCAATATCAACTCTCAGTTCCGTGTACTGGCTTGGGAATTGTATAAGAAAAACAAATTCTCAAATGAGATGCTATGTGGGCAGCTGAATCTCTTCAAACAAAGATAAATGCGCTGAACCGCCGGTCAAGGAGTGTGTATACAGTAAATTGTGTGTGACCATGGGGGGATAAGGGGCATTGGCTAGATTGGTTAAGAGTAGTTGTTTAAGGAATATTTATAAAAGGAAGGAGGGATTTAGGGAAATAAAAGAAGTCAACAAATCAAACGGCATATTTTATATCAAAGAAAGTGGTGAGAACCATTCATTTCCAATTTCAACTGCTGGCGTCCAAATTAAGTTCCATAAAAGTACCGCACGCACAAAAATTCACAATCAAGATATAATAAAAACAAATAAAATCCTCTTATTCAAGAATGATTGAATCAGATTGATACTAATTTCAGTCTTTACAGCTGAAGAGCGGAGGAAGTGGTGCTTAAGTTTTCCCGTAAAGCTCTTTTTACGGGTCTGGGTGGCATCGCTCCATCCATCATCATGTCGTTAGCAAGAGATTTTCAGGAGCTCGCAGGATTTCTATTTGCAGATCTGTGGATATGCAGAGTGGCTGCACCATGGCGATGTACACCGATCAGCCATAACATTAAAACCACCTGCCTAACATTGTGTAGGTCCCTCTCGTGCCGCCGAAACAGCTCTGACCTGTTGATGCATGGACTCCACAAGACCTCTGAAGGTGTCCTGTGGTATCTGGCACCAAGACGTTAGCAGCAGATCCTTTAAATCTTGTAAGTTGCGAGGTGGGGCCTCCATGGATCGGACTTGTTTTTCCAGCACATCCCATTAATACTCGATCGGATTGAGATCTGGGGAGGCCAAGTCAACACCTTGAACTCTTTGTCATGTTCCTCGAACCATTCCTGAACAATTTTTGCAGTGTGGCAGGGCACATTATCCTGCTGAAAGAGGCCACTGCCATCAGGGAATACCGTTGCCGTGAAGGGGTGTACTTGGTCTGCAACAATGTTTAGGTAGGTGGTATGTGTCAAAGTAACATCCACATGAATGCCAGGACCCAAGGTTTCCCAGCAGAACATTGCCCAGAGCATCACACTGCCTCTGCCGGCTTGCCTTCTTCCCATAGTGCATCCTGGTGGCATCTCTTCCCCAGGTAAACGACGCACACGCTGTAAAAGAACGATGTAAAAGAAAACGTGATTCATCAGACCAGTCCACCTTCTTCCATTGCTCCATGGTCCAGTTCTGACGCTCACGTGCCAATTGTAGGCGCTTTCGACGGTGGACAGGAGTCACCATAGGCACTCTGCCCAGTCTGCAGCTACGCAGCCCCGTACGCAGCAAGCTGCGATACACTGTGTGTTCTGACACCTTTCTATCATAGCCAGCATTAACTTTTTCAGCAATTTGTGCTACAGTAGCTCTTCTGTGGGATCGGACCAGACGGGCTAGCCTTCCCCACGTGCATCAATAAGCCTTGGGTGCCCATGACCCTGTTGACGATTCACCGGTTGTTCTTCCTTGGACTACTTTTGGTAGGTACTAACCACTGCATACCAGGAACACCCCACAAGACCTGTCGTTTTGGAGATGCTCTGACCCAGTCGTCTAGCCACAATCTGGCCCTTGTCAAAGTCACTCAGATCCTTACGCTTGGCCATTTTTCCTGCTTCCAACACATCAACTTCAAGAACTGACTGTTCACTTGCTTCCCAATATATCCCACCCCTTGACAGGTGCCATTGTAACGAGATAATCAATGTTATTCACTTCACCTGTCAGTGGTTTTAATGTTGTGGCTGATCGGTGTATATTTGTTGTCCTGCAATGCAAAGGGGTTGTCTGCACCATAATAAAAACTATTCACCCCCCTTGACTCCTCTCTATCAAAGTGTAAAATCAAGATGTGAAAGTGTAAAACATTCTAATTTGCCATATTCTAAGTATTTACCTCTTTTACTCATTTGGGCTATAATATCTCACTGGCAAAAACATTATTCTTTCTTCATCTTTAGGGAGTAAGACAGTGGGTGCAGTGTGTTTTCTGCTACCCAATGCTGGAGCACAGTGTGGAATACCTGTGCCACTTATGGATGGCATTTGATTCAAGTTCCTGTGGTGTCAAAAGGAAAAAAAATAAACATCATCCTTCCATCAGTAGAAAAGTACAGAGGGTGCACTATCGCTGCACTTTCTCTTCTCTCATTTTCCTATGGAGGTCAACGTACTGGTGAGCTTGGTGATGAGTCAATCAACAAAAGTCGAGCAAGTCATAATTTTCCTCAAGTGGCACATATAATCGTTCCAGCAGTTTAATTCATTCACCAAAATAAACAAAACATGAGAGATGCTCTTGCATGCAACCAGCGCTCCCACCGCTTTATTTTAACAAATTAGCGAGTAGCCTATAATTTGCAGGCAACATCACAGATGCTGAATGGAAGGTCTCAGTCTGTGTTTTCATGACAAATAAGGGAGGGGACACAGACGGCTGAACACCGGCCGTTGAATTCTGTTGAGTCATTTCCAGACTGAAAATAACGAACTGTATTTTTAAGAAAGAGTCCCAGACCACTGAGGGTGTAGACTGTAAACAAAAAAAGAGACACCGTGTGAGTGCACGACACCATCCTGGAAAAGCTTTAGTGAATGGAAATGTCACGTCTTGAAATGGCACAAAAGCTTTTATTCATTTATTTATTTTTTACATGCAATGTATGATTTGAGCGCTCATGCTTCCACGCAGACCTCTGCTGGAGCGAAAGGCGAAAACTAATGTTGTTACAACAACCATTGCCGAAACATCTGCTCAGGCCAAAGACCAGCTTGCTTTCATTTGGTATAGAAGGGGGGATGGCGCTCCTCCCTTATCCCACCAGCTTCCTGACAGGCACAGTAAACACTGGCCCTCTGAAAGGTCACACTGTTTGTCACCCTTGGGCCCCTGTGAGGAGCTCTCCGCTCATAAATATTAATGGCCAGGGTACCGGGGGGGGGGCGGGG
>OOFE01011057.1:15848-28785 GCA_900323365.1 Monocentris japonica
GGGCGGCGGCTATTCCTTTCAACGCTGCAAGAGGCTTCTCTGCTAGCTATGGGAAAACAGAGCAGTGAACCTGGAAAACTCTGGCCTCTGAGACTGCTGGCATATGTAGCCTCTGGCTGGCATATGGATCTTCTTAGGCCATACGCGACTTCAGCTCTGATCCCTCATGGCTTGGACTGCCTGGCTCTCACAAGTGAAGTCAGAGATAGCAGACGACCAGATCAGCTCTCCACCTGAATAACCAATGGCAGCAAATTCCCTCTAAATGACTGATTGCCCCCCCAAGCACTTCAATGCACCCTGCTGGGCTCATACTGTACACTGGGTCTTGTTTATCAACCGGTCCTCCGACAGCTTATGTAACAGTATTATGTAATAATGTGGGCCAGACAGACTAGGTATACTGTATCACCTTGCCCCGGGCCACTTCCCCAGGAGGTCTGCTCCATATTACACACAAACACCCAGAAAAACCTCAGCACATCTGGTTGCCCACTGATTTCAGGCACAACTAAAACGGCCGTGCACGGGAGCCAGGATGGAGCAAAAAAGAAGTGTTGTTTAGGTCCGAGGCAACCAAGAGCCAGCGAGTTGAGAAAATAAATTGGGAGAACTTTGCTTGTTTGCTGTTCACATTTGGATTTCTAAACATTTCTCCCAAACTTCCAGGCTTTCATTGCTCCAGTATGGTTGAGTATGAAGTATGCTGTCTCTGAAATTCAAAAAAGAAACCCATCCAGTGAAGTATAGGGAGTGGTACGGTATGTCTTTTGCTTCCAATGTTCCTGACGGGAATTTGAAGGACATCATGTATACATATAGTCACTTATATTACAGAATATGAGGTCTAAATCAAATACACATGGAAATAAGCCAAGCTCAATGCAAGGGTGATGTTTTTAATATGTTTCTAATATAAACATCAGCTCCAAAAATTTTTATTATATAGTGTTATTTTAAGCATTCCGTACATGCCTCCTGCCTACTAGCACTAGGGCTTGTTTTCCCTGCCGATTGAGTCTCCCAGAGATATATCACAGCTGCTAGAAAGAGGTAACGCTCCACTTGACAGTGTTGATGTTTCCTTATGAAATATGTCTCAGCAGGCAGTAGCCTAGCACGGCTCCATGCTGAGGAGAAGGAGACAGGGAAGGCTGATGGATGGCCACAAGGCGCAGGCTTCGGCTTGACTCACTTCAAGGAGAGAAACAGCATTTGATCTGCTTGGAGATGAAAGTGGGGAAGGACAGGACCTCTCTGGAATCTGAATTTGCCTGGAGGAAAGGTGCCTCACCTCCTAACCCCTCCATTCACTCACTCACTTCACTCAATTGCGGCAACACGATTCAACCTTTTAGGAGACTGGGGGGAACTGTGGGAGTGAGGCGTAGGCTGGATCCAGGAGAGAGCCGAGTCAGTGGACTGATTCTCCCTGGATCCAGCACCGGCTGCGGCCAATTAAGGCCAATTGCAGCCGGGCCCTTTTAACCTGAGCATGCATGTGTGAACGGGAGTGCATCTGTGTGAGCCAGAGGGAGAGTCTGAGCGAGCGACTGAGTGCTTGGGTCCGACAGCAGATCGGGAGGATCGAGTCGGACTATGGAGCAGTGAGAGCCAGCGGGACCAGCAGCAGCGACTAAACAGGTCTGCGGAGGATGCAGCCGGGAGCAGTCATGGTTGGAGCTGGTATGATCCTGGCAGCTTTGGTGCTCCGCGGCTGAGAGTGGCCGTCAAGATCGGGCTGAATTTATGTTGCTGTTCTGCAAATAAAGCAGCCTGCTAGCCTGTTGACCCTGCCCTCCTGCCTTTATCTCTGTCTGTCATGGCCCCAGTAGCAGCGAGCATTGCTACAAACCTATAGCCAGTTCATGAAACCTTTTACATTTGCTGTTCTAAAACACAGCAAAAAAAATAATAATCTGGTGCACTCAAAACCCAAGGAACTCAACTCAAAATCCAAGGAAAAAGAAGAAGTCAGCATCTCCTAGAGCCACTGATCAGTCTCTTCATTTTCCTGGAGGGATTTCCTCACACTCCTCACATAATTTGACCATTTCAGTGAGGTTTGAGGTTTCACATGAACAGATGCTTCAGGTCCTGCGACAGCATCTCAGTTGATGGCTCTCAGATGGATGGCCTGATGTTCTGTGCAAGACTTCTCAGTTCAATTTTGGACTCATCTGTCCAGAGAACAGACTTCCAGAAATCCTCAGGTTTGCCCAGATTGTCTCTGGCAAACTTGAGATGGGCAGCTTTGTTCTTTTTAGACAATAGAGATTTCTTCCTGGCTACTCTTGAATGCCATTTCAGTGTTATTCTTATTGTTGACAGATACACAATGATGTCAGATGCAGCAATGGAGGCTTGTGGCTCTCTCTCAGGTCTCTTTCGATCACAGCATAGTGTTTTTCTTTCTCCTGCATGGTAACACCAAACTGACCAGGTTTCTCTTCAAGCCTCAGAGGACTTCACAGGCCTACCTAGGTCAGGCTGACAGACAACTGAATTTATGACCCAGTCAGTTATCAATTATCAATCATATCAATTATGACAAATAAAATGCTTACAGAATACAATCAGAACAAAGCACATAAAAACAGTAGACAGGTAGAAGAGGACTGAAAGGACTTAACAGAGAGGAGGGCATAGCAAGCCTACATAATCTGCCTAAAGCAGTCTAACCTGACCAGCACCACCAGCCTGAGGATGAAGACATGAAATGCCTTTGAGAAAAAAATGCAAGAAACCTCAGATGGGGCAATTCAAAGAAGCCCCTCCCACCAGGAGGGCTGGGTGTAGATGACAGGACAAAATATAGTGCAGGCCATGTAGTTCTGTGTATATAGTTTAGCTGAATAGTTCAGTATCCTTTTTCAGCCAGGGCCCCTGTAGTTCAGTGTATGTAGTGCAAGCCATATATGTAAGTGTCCTCAGTCAACCAGTTGCCAAATAGAATGGTGTATACAGATCCAGTGATGAGATCCCGTGTCTCACATCAGCCGGGGCTGACATCACATCGTACTTTGGCCCCCGGGCCAGTATCTGCACTCCATATCCACCAGGATCGAGCACCCATGTCCCAGCTCAGCCATGGTCCAGCACCCACGTCCCAGATCAGCCAGGGTCCAGCACCCATGTCTCAGATCAGCCAGGGTCGTGGGGGACAATTAGAGTTAATAGCAGTACTTTGAAGTTGAATCTGGCCTGGATTGGGAGCCAAAGAAGGGAGGCCAAAATAGGTGTTATGTGATCAAATTTTCTAGTTTTTTATTGTAGCAGCAGCATGTTGAAGAGGTTGGAGGTTTTTAACATTGGCAGGGCACAGAATAAAACATTACAATAGCCAAGTCTTGACAAAACAAAAGCATGCACCAGAATGTCAGCGTGTAAAAAGGAGGGTAAACTAGAGGTTAAGTGGGTTTCCCCTCACCTATGAATCAGGGTTGTAGCAGAGGGGAAACCCACTTAAACTCCAGTTTACAGGAATGCGTAGTCATATCACAGGCGGTCCAGAGGATGGGCGCGATAAGAGTGCTGAGAAGGTGGATAGGAGAAACAGGTTAGAAAATAGGTAGAGGTGTGTTGTGTAACGCAACACCTCTCTCTGCAGCGGCTCTCACACAATGAGACACCTCAGATTAGCTGAGTCATAATCGCTGCTACTGTGTCTTACGGGGCTGACCTATTTGTACCCTATTAAACACATGGACATGCTCACACCGACACATCTCTCTCTCTCGCTTTATCTCTCAGTCTGCATCCTTCATCATCCCTCAGTCGCGGTTCATTTTGAAGGCTGATACCGTATAAAACATATTCTACTTATGTGTCTACTTTATATGTTCTTAACATGTTGGAATTGTTGTATATTCTATTTCTTCTTCTTCTGCTGTATCCTATTATCACTTTGCCGCTGTAACGACCCAATGTCCCCACAGGGATCATTTTGTCTCATCTAAAGTGGTGCGATTTTTTTACAGTGGCTGCATCTGTCGGCGGCTTTCATCTCCCCTCCCCTCCTCTCCTCTTCCTCCTCCACCACCTCTAGGCATTCATCCTCTTCTTCATCTTTCTCGAGCCGGTCAAATATTTGCTCTTCCTGGGCCCCGGTCTGTTTATCTTCTGGACTGTGTTTTCAGCAGTGGTCAAGCCTGTGCAGGGGCTCAACAGGGCTGTCTCAGACGGCCCAGTGTTTGACTTAGCGGCTAGGGATGGAGGCTGGGCCGGGTCTGGGGCTCTGAGTGCACCGGCAAACGTTGGCTGCTGTCTCTCGTTGGGACTCTGAAGCTCGGACACTGTGGCCATTCAGTCTCCCGACGCACACAGGATAGAGTCTGGATTGTTTGCAAGGCAATGGCAATGCCAGGAATGCTGAGCCCTAGTTCCTCCCTGGGAAAAAAGGTATTTGGTTCTCTGTTGGTGAGTCTCTCTCTCTCTCTCTCTCTGGCTTTGAAAGGTTGCAGCAGCCCGATGAGAGGGATCACTAGGTGCTGTCGTGGAAAATTGCCTGTAAGCACTCAGTACTCTTGAGATAACACACAAAACACTGATAGGTTGAAGTGCAAAATATATTGTATACAGATATATTGCAGAAAGATACCTTGTCACAGATCACCACAGAAAGTCAAAATCTCTCTATGCTCTCTCTCTCCAAAAATCAGCCCACTATCATCTTCATAGTTTATTTGGAAACAAAGAAGTCTCTCATGATTGGTTCTCTATACTAAGATAACATGGTTCATCCCATAGACTATCTCCCATGCCAAGGTCAGATTTATGACTTCCTTGAAGGGCCTCTCTGGCTTGTTGTGCAATACTCACGTCTGTGGCACATGACAACACAGTATCAGTACAACCAACCACAAAATGCTAAATGATAAATACTAGCATTCTGTGCCAATTTACTTTCACAGTGCATTAGTGGACCTGTTTCCTCTTCCCTGCAGATTCCAGTCCGGCAAGTCAGAGAGGGCCTCCCAGCCAGAGGAATCCTAAAGACAGCCACTGCTTTCCACATCGGTATTTCCTGACCCAGTCCCACATCCCTAGTGGCTGATTCACAGTTATAGGCGATGAAATAACAGAAAGCTATATAGAGATGAATAGACAAAATATTCATTTTTAACTTTGCATGAACAATAATCAAGTTGAGGTATGGAGAATTCAATACACTATATGAAGTGCTGTTGGTTTGTGTTCAAAACACTCAGAACCCAGTGGAATATTCTCTAGATCTCTATGTATTGCTTTATTTTTGTTTCTTTTTTATTCACTTCTTATTGACCTCCATAGCTTCCCATCAGTGCTACCAGTTGTGCTCCAAGACAGACTATGTGTATATTGTATAGAAAAGAGACCTATTTCTATTTTTTTAAAATGTTCTATTTTATGCAACTTATACTTTTTCATTTATTTTTTTATTTATTTTATACTTTTTTATTTTTATAAAAAAAATATTTTATACAACTTTTTTTGTTTTTTTAATGTGCTCCTTCCAAAAGAGAGCTATTTCTATTTTTTTATTTTTTGCTGCTTTTACATTTTTACATCTTTTCAAATTTTGTGTTACGTTTGATGGGACCTACATGCAACCCACCTATTTAAATTCCTTGAACTTGGCTAATAAAATTGGTTCTGATACTCCTTCTGCAATCACATCATCATCATTATTATGCTTTCTACATAACAACAATACAGTGTCATAACCAGTTGGCTTATTGGTCCAGAGAAATCAAGCTGGTCCTCCTAATCAGGCGTGTGATGATACTTCATAATCTCCCATTATCATTTTCATTTGGTTCATTGAGCGCAGGGCGGGATGATGTTTCGCGGTTTAAACAGTTTTTCCATGTGCAAAACCATGATCGGAGAGGCGCATGGACCCGCTATAGCCCTGCAGATCGTAATTCGTCCAATCTTGGCCGGAGCCGTGCGTGACTGTGTGTCCACTTAGCAACTCAGCTACCGCGCAGCCTGAATGTAACGCAAGCTCAGCAGGGAGGGAGGATATGAAACACACTCCAGAAGTCACAGAGAAGGGGCCGTAAATCTGGAGATGTTGAAAAGCAGAAATAGGTGACTACTTCCCGTGTTCATTAAAAACCAAGTTCTCAGGTTCAAGTGATATCATGCGGGAAAACCCAGCGCGGAGGGCTTTTCATTCAGTTGACTGACTTTTTCATTATTGTATGTATCCCAAGAGGTTATAACCTGATATCCTGTACCAGCTTGCTAAACTGGCTGCCAGAGTAAAAGCACATTTTCAGCCAGTTGCAGAGAGTACATCTAAAACCTCCGCGCGGGTTTAACAGAACATGTCCTCACTTTTAAAATTCAATGAATGCAGGCATCAAGGGGCCAAGTGGAGAAGTCAGTGCACTAGTTGGTTTATCAGCTTCATTCCAGTGCAAAAACAAAAGCTGCTGAAAGTGATTATCTTCTGGACACCTTTTAAAAACTTTCAAAGGAATAAGTATCTAGCAGATGAACACATCGCCTGTCACTCCTGGGCTGTTGTTGCCTTCTTGTGAAATTCTGCATTCTCTAAAAGTGTCTACACGTGCTACTGTAGATCCTCAGAGTGGAATCCTTCCCTCCTATGGAGATCCTTAACCCCCCTAGGACATGCAGATTGAGAAAATGAAAATTATCAAAACATACGTTTGCATTGGAAGCAAGTGAAATTATATCACAGATTTTTTCACAGATTGCACTTTAGTTCTACAAACTCAGAGTGCTGCTCTGGAGGCAGAAATAATCTCATTGGTTTAGTCCTCAGTGGGCGGAGCCAATGAACCACAGGCTATCAGAGGGCAAGCTAGCTAAATGGCAAACTTGAATGACAGAGAAGAATATATCAAATGTCAAAATATAAATAAAAAAATAAAAATGGCTTCTTTTTTTCATTTGTTCATGACCACGCTAACTAGCTTACCTAGATAGCTATGAGCTAGTATGGCTTGTTTGAACTTGTAAGGTCAGCTAGGCTAACTAGCTAACCTAGATAAATAGTTAGCAGCAGAGCACTAGGCTTCATAATATTAGCTACCTCCTCTCTTTTCCTTCCTAACGTTATTTAGCAAGGATAACTGTGGTTCGTTGGCTCCGCCCACTGATATTAACCTGACTAGGATTGCCAAATTTATTCATATAGCCCTTTATGACAAACAAGACTCAAAGGACTTTACAGGCCTAAGTAGGTCAGGCTGATAGACAATCACATTTATGACACAATCAGTTATCAATTATCAATAAATCCTCCTGGGCGTGCAATAGATGACAGGACAAAATATAGTGCAGGCCATGTAGTTCCCGCCTCCATTGGCCGATACTTGGCTGAGATTGAAAAAAAAACAGTGGTCAGGTCAGCAGCACTAATGTCAGAAGATGTTTTTATATAGAAACTGCATTAAATAGCATTCAAATAAAAAAATCAATCAATCAAATCATGACCAGTACAAACAGGGACCTGTACAAATAATTTGAAAAAAATGTCTGGGAGCTCTGCCTCCAAGAAATGTAGAACTAAACCTCCAATCTGCGTTTTTTTCACTAACATTAAGAAAAATAAGATCTGAAGATAAAATGAAGATAAAATTTTGTGCAGTGCAGGCCATATCTTGATACTGCAGGAAGCAGGAAATGATTGAATACTGGCATTAGCAACACATTATGAAGACAACAAGCAGAGGGGATGGTTAGTAGTTGCAAAGGGGTCTGAGTTAACATGACCCAGAACATTTCACTTCAAAGGCAGGACTGCAGGCATACTAAAAAGGACTTCTGAAAATAAAATGCTACAAGGTACAAGTACGCACATTTGTTGCAGTTGTTATATAAATCCAACAATTTCTTTGAAAAGACAAAAAAAAAAAATTGTTTTGTTGTTTTGTGTGTCTTGTATTTACATCTTAGTGCCCCTGAAAATAATCAAAGAAAGGCTGTTTGACATTTAGTGCTAACAGTTTACTGGATTTACGGGCAAATTTGTTAACAAATGTGCTCATTCCTGAATACTCCTGTGCAAATCTAACCTTGAAGTAACCAAACGCAGTAAGAACCAGTAGATGTTTTGCTCTAAACATTGAATTTTGCTTTGGTGCACTGTGACATGAAGTGCACACAGTTTTGCTCAGAAACGCTGTCATTATGCTCAGAACCGATACTTAACGAAGCCGGATGAGACGTTCACGTGCCAGCAGAGGAAAAGAGGGGAAACATTCCCCCGTGTCCTTGGCCAAAAGAAGGCAGACGGTTTGTTTTATTAGCAGAATGAACATCCACTTCAAACATGCATTCTTTGGACATCACTTGTGGATAAAAGCACATCATTTCTAGTTTAGTTTTGCTGTGAAATCAGTAAAAAAAAGTGTTTTTCTGTTGCTTTTTCTTATATATTTAACAAAAATATATACAGATAGCATAGTTATGACATGAGTGCTTCTTACTCATGTCTGTTGGTTTTGGATACAGTAGATCAGGGTGATGGTGGCACACTGTGTTTTATTCTACGTGTTGATTCACAGTGGATTACTTGATACCTTTGCTTTGTTCTGGCCAACCAATGCCTCAAATGAAAGGAAGGAGAGGAAAAAACTCTCGACTCGACTCCAGTCTTTGGGTCACCACTCCATTTGTTCACATTGGTGTCTCTTCCTCTTCTACGATGGATTTCTCCCTGTATGATTGTTGAATGTCGGTGCAAAATAGTGAGTCTAGAAAGAAGCCCTTTGATTCTGAGGGACTGAAACCAAAACCTGATATTTACGGTTGATGTTTTAGACAGCTGAAAAACATCTCTGCTATGGAAATATCTCAATGTGATGTCTCTCATGGTCTGTGGGACCATGACCAAAATGGGCCCAGAAATGCAAGGTACATCACCAAAAGCTGATTTTTTTAAAGGTTTAGGGTGGATTTTTTTGTTCATTTTCATCGCCTCATTTTTACTTGACAGCAAAATATGACCATTATTGAAGGAGGACCGTTGCCTGTTTACTTTGCAAGAAAAAGAATACTATACAAACTGTTTGCGCAGCTATCTGGAGTACAGCCTCGGCTAAAAACAACACTGCATAAAATCATAATAGATGCAAAGTTTCACAACACTCTGTGCTCTGTGCAGCTTGCACAGTGGCACAAAACGGCAGGTCTTTGGCAGGATGCAGACTGGAGGGTTAAGTGAGGGTGGCGGCTGGCGCTGCTGCTGATTTCCATGGGTTTGGACGAAAACCTACTGGCTTTTTATAGCCCAGTGGCCGGGCGGGGTCACAGGGTATATGTGTGGCTCAGAGCGTTCACTGTGTGGGAGTATGGCACCCATTCAGACAGAGCCGAAAGAGAGGGAGAGGGCTGGTGGTGGTGGCGGTGGAGAGCCTTAGACTGAGATTGAGAACCGATAAATGAAAAGAAATGCAAAAAAGGCCCTCAGGCATTGCAGCCGGATCTCACCGGCAAGCTTCCTCTCCGTCGTCACGAACAGCACAAAAAAAAAAAAAAGAAAAAGATAAGCACCTATGGCAGTTCAGCTAATGGACTGAGAGCTGCCAAGCAGTGATGAGCCAGGCCACTCCTCCCTCACAGCCTCAGGAAATGCCCTGGTCTCAGTCCCAGAACTTACATTTCATTACAATCATTTAGCAGATGCTTTTATTGAAAGCGATGCACAAAGGTGCTTGACACTATGTGGGAATTGAACCCACAACCCTGAGACTGAGAGTCTTGTGCTCTACCGACTGAACTGTCTGGGGTGGACTTGAGCTCTTTGGTTCTTGTGTGTGTGTGTCTTCCGATAAGTCAAACAACAGGGGGTGTTTTATAACTGTTTTATAAAGGTCGCGAAACACACTGCAACTCCGGTGCCAATAACAGCAATATATCGCAGATGATAGAGAAGTTGCATACCGCGGGGAGGAGAGCAAGTTAACACACGAGCCTTTCTGTGTCATACCAGGGATTCCTCTCTGCTCGGTTGGATGATGAGGACCAGAGCACCAGAGAGGCCCTGTCATCCAGGCAAATATAAAAACCTGGGCTGCATTATTTCAGCCCATAGATGGCTTTGCACTTCAGAGGGGGAATAAATGAGGTCTCCATTAGTCAACAGGAGATTATGTAAACTATTGAAGGCAAAATTCATTCAGAGTAAAAGCGCAGAGAGGGGATACAGTGACAAATCTTTTTTTTTTTTTTTCTGGACAGCTTTTAATCTGCTGCAGCCTGATGAGATCAGATACTGGATACATTCATCTTATTTATCTCGATTCCGCTGAGGGATGCATGATGTTGTTTTTGTTGTTCAGGGTTGATTCTTTTTAATGAAGTGAGACCTGCAAAGCACACATACACACACACATGGAAACGCTCGGCTTGAACTGAAGCTCCTTTGAACTGACAACTGACAAAAATGCTCTCTGTGAACTCCACTCAAATAAACCCATGTTTCACTGTCTTTTGGCAAAAGAATATCTACCTAAACGCTGGCTTCCTTCCCCCGTGAAGCCGCACGTTGTCCGTCAGTCAGTCCTGTCCGGGCGAAGTACTGAGAAAAAAAGCCTCAATCGGTGCCCTGCTTTTACCCTTCACGACCACAGCTAGGTCATGCCGTGCGCTCGGTAGGAGAGGCCCGTCTACATTATAGGGTACTATAATGACAAAAACAAGGCAGTGACTTGGGACCAGATCGCGGCTCTAGGGTTTCCACTAGTGGCTGCCTACTGTGTTTCATTTCCCAGGCTTCTCCATTGTACCTCTCAGTCAGAGTGCCACCACAAAACAACCTCCTTCATGGGGCCCGTGGGCTCACAGGACACCGCAAAACACAATACCAGCCGCCCCTCGGATCCGGTTACAAAACAACGGTGTAGGCCCACCTCGGTGCAGGTTCTGGCAGTAACAGTAGCTCAACGTGTTAGCTCTGCATTAGCTCCCGGCCGGTGCCAAAGAGGAGGCTCACGGCAGGCTGGTTTGTTTGTGAATGGGCCATTGAGCTCCAAAAGGGACAGCCTGTGTTTTGAGGTTAGTTAGACTTTAAGCATGTTGACACTGGCACCTGCTTTGCTTGTTTGCAAAGTAAAGGTCATAAATGTAGACAATAGTAAGCCAAGCCCGAGTGGTGAAATGCAAAGTTCATGGTTTTCTGCTTTAAAAAACCTTATGGAAATGGTAAAATGGAACAAACAATTTAGGGTTTCACCAATATTTGTTTTCTGAAGGTCAAAATCAATACCAAAAATCTTATATAACCAATACATTTTTGGTACTTTTTGCTTTATTGGACAGTTTTACAGTGGACTGAGACAGAAAAGGTGCAACAAAGCTCCCAGGCTGGATTTGAACCCAGGACATCCCCAATGATACCATGATAGCCAACTGAGACATCTTATCTTATCTTCCACCTTATCTAAATTTGACAATTTTCATGCCAAAAATTCCCCAGAAATTTTTTGTATTCTTTTTAACTGGGTTAGCAGCTCCTGAAGTCCAGGGTGAGGCAGGTTTCATTGCAGGTCTTACAGACTGACACCCAAAAGAGGAGATTATTTCAGAGGTGGATGGCCAATATCTGATTTTTAATAAAAGGCCAGCATCAGCCGGAGCGATTGGCAAACCGGTATATATTGGTCTATCCCTAAAGAGAGAGATCATCACAGAGTTCTCACCCTGACAGAAACAAGAATAACTCATGACCACGATGTTAGATTGCATCCAAACATGCCACCATGGTCACGTGTAAGTCATATTGAACCAAATCACCGAACGTCGTACTTAAATGAAATGGCTCCAAGATAATCCTTAGGCAGGGACTTTTCCACCAAATGCACTTCATGCAGCAGAGAAATCCAAATTCAACTATTCTCGTTGGTTTGTTTTTTCACGAGAACCAAATCAGATACAAGGCCACTGAGCATGGCTTCTATCAGAAAGAGCATGAGCAAAACATTCACATACAATCTCACAAAGTCAAACAAAAACTGGCTTGAGCACCACACTGTGGCCCAGAGTAGAGGGCCCCCTAACCAAAACAAGTCATATCTCAAATTTTTTTTTTTGTTGCTTTTTAACTAGCAAGGACATTTGTTGGATCCGGAGACGAGGCCAACCCTCTCACACACATTAAAGTCATTCACCCCTCTCTCATTCGGAGTACTTCATTGGATGTTTGGCTGATGGAAGTGGAAGACGTCACAGTGGGATAAGTCAGTAGGAATAAATATAAAACTTAAAAAATAAAAAAATAAATAAAACCCAAATCAACTTCCATGTATACTTCAGTGAATTATACAGCTTAAAATAATAATCTGCCACATTTTCATATAAATAAATGTCAGTTTTGCTACTTTCTATCACTGATTGATATAACGCAGTTATGATTCAACCCAGTTCAGTTCAAGGTTTGTCCCGGGAAAAGATCCTCTGGTGCACAGGAAGTGATAAGTTTAACATTTCCGGTTTGTTTGGAATAACCAGAAGAAGAACTGGGTAGTTAGCATGAGCAGCGACGGCCACCGTGGCTGAACAGACAAAGAAAAGAGCGCCACCTACAGAAACTCAAACTCTATCAACAGAAAATCCAAGGAGAAAGACATCACAGTGCTGGACAACCTGTTTGATTGACAGGCGATCTCAAGGATGTCCACTTTAAGAAGTCAGAAACCTCATCAACTTGTTTCCACAGGCTTCAAGGCCTTAAAATGTCAATACATGGCAATCGTTTAACAGGCTTTTGTATTGTTCATAAACACTGCTTCAAAATAAGTGTGGGATATAAAAGTCAAGTTTATGTTGCATCATCTATACACCTAATCTAAGACTGGGGCTTTAGATTTTAGTTTTTAAAATTTTCTGAAGACAAAATGGCCCTGCTGCATGTTTTGTTTCCATGTATTCCTCCCACTGAACGGAACTGCTGTGGATGCGCTCATTTGATGAACCAATA
>OOFE01011058.1:9780-27009 GCA_900323365.1 Monocentris japonica
TCTCTCTCTCTCTCTCTCTCTCTCTCTGTTCTCTGCTAACTTCTTACTGCAGGCTGATCTTTGCCACTGCAGCAGATTTTTCATGGGTGGGACCTTATTGCAGACGGGCAGTTTCCCAATCCAAGCTGACTCTCTCTGTCTAACCCTGTCTCTCCGTCTCTTTCTCATCCTCTCTCTGTGTTATGCACAGTCTTTTTATTTCTCCCTTTCCCTCTCCTTCCTCTGTCTCCCCACTATTGTACTCTCTCTTTTGCCATTAGAATTCATGCCTTCTCCTTCCTCTGTGTTGTGACTCTAGACAGTATGTGCGTGCCGGGGCTGTTACTCATGAAAGGGTAGGGTAGCGTTGTTTATATGGTTTTTCTGCGGTTTTTCATTTTGGCCTGTAAATGTCAGTGGATGCAGGATTTGTTGACATTTCCTGTAGTTATTCACTCAGAGATAAAACATTAAAATGGTGAGGCTACTTCATTTCTTCTGAGTTGACTTGCCATGACTTTACTAATTCGTGCTTGCAGCTTAATCTGAGCAGAATTTTACACGACTGACAAAACCTGATAGATGGATTCGTAGCATTTCCCTGGAATTGACAACAAAACTGTAAAAAACAACCAGGAGACATTGCCTCGTGGAATAGAATAAAATAGAATAGAATAGTATTCCAGTTTGCTCCATTTTCCTAGTAGGCAATATCACTGCAACCCTCTTGCAAGTCCTCTGAGAGAGCAGCTTAGCTCAATTTAGTTTACCCATCAGCTTTTTGTGTTCCTACCAGAGAGGTCAAGTGGAAGGTTATATCTAATAAATGGCTCGGCTTCTCCTGGCCACCCACGGGGTTTCTCGGCTAGATCATGCACCACGCAGGGGCTCAGTGCTCATCCACAGAGTTACTGAAAAGTCCTGCATTAACCTCTGACCTTGTGTACATGGCTGGCGTAGGGAAGCAGCAATGACATGGACGATTTAGACTGCAGATACCCAGAGGCGCTTTAACTATCGACCAATACTGAGAAGCAACCAGGTCCATAACATTTACTGAATAATATAGACTTGGACCATTGATTGGACAAAAAAGATTGAGATACAAAACATTTTCTAAACATTGTTCTATGTGTGAGAAGGGCAGAAAATCAAGTCGTTTTTCTTTTACCAGGTTATTTATTTTGCTTTTGGATTTCTGTATTGTTGAAATTCTCCAAAACTGATACCCTAGTTTAGCCTGGTATTGGTCTGAAGTCCAGTTCTAGTTCTGCATCAGTGCATCCCAAGTCACACCATCTGTTTTGGCTCCTTGAACAAGTGTAAAACAACATAGAATTCTTTCTTGAGCAATGCTACCTCTGAACTTTTTTGAGGTTTGAGAGCAAACCAGCAGATAGTGTGAGTGGGCACTTTCCCTCACAGTCCCTGTGAATAATAATCTGCAGGCACATTTTTTTACTGACTTGTCCTCATCTCATAACGGGAGAGATTTGATTGGTTGCTGGATTGATATTAGACTTTGGGTCTAGAAAACAGACATCAAATATGATGAAAGCATTAGAGACCAACTTCGTTTCAATGTTGTCTTTGCTAACATAGCGTTTTGTCTTCATTACTGTTACTCCATAGTTAACACACATTAAATTCTACTCGTCTGTACTTGCCATGGGTAGAGAATCTCGCAGACAGGAGGTCCTGACCCTGCATCAAATTTAATTCGAGCGCAGTGAGGATATGGTTTGATTCTTGGGCTGCTAAGCCACAGAGGGCCTGTTTAAGCTGAATTTCTCAGGAGTTTGTTTAGCTTGATGTTGGCATCCATACATTTTTCAAGTTGCAGAACCCATTAATGGCTTTCATGGGTTGTTTGGGTCACAACACTTATTCAACACATAGAGGACCACGCAACTTAGAAAAACATAGAACTTGGAGGTTAACAGGGTTTCCAACTAAAAGCAGCAATAACAGTGACAAGACCCATATCCAAGCCCCCATGTTGGCAAGCACCTGCCCTGCTGAAGTGTCCTTGACACTGAATCACTACCAGCTCCAGGGGGGTTGTTCTGTAGCTGACCCTGACCTCTCTGTGGAGAGGAGAAGGGGAAAAGAGAATTTCCCTCTGGGGATCAACAAAGTATCACATCATTATAGCTGTTACCTATTTCTGGAGGAGGGTGAATGTTTATATCTCTGAGGTCAGGGAAAGACTGTGGGCAGGAGATGATTTTAGGTGAGGGTGAATGATGATGTGCGGTAAGAATTTGCTCAAACTGCTAAACAGTTCCCCCTTTGCTAAGTATAGATTTTAGGATGAATCTTTTTGTTACATTTGAACAAATTGCCCACCGGACCATAGATATATGGATACAAATGCATCTCTCAGTTGGCTCATAGCAGCTTCATTGTGTTTAATTACCATCCACAAGTTGAAAAAAACAATGCAATTAGAGCTCTCCTGACAGCATAGCATATGTTCACCCACACACACATACATTTTATTTGTATAGCCTTTAATCACCGTTACAGTCTCAAAGGGCTTCACAGTGCCCAAAGTGTGAAAACAATAAATGGTTAGTACACGACATCCCCCAGCCTTGGACCCTCACAGAGGACAACAAAACCTTTTAGGAAAAAATGGAAGAAACCTTGGGAGGGGCTACTCAGAGGGATCCCCCTACCAGGACGGTTGGGTGTGCAATAGATGCCTAGTTTGGGCAAGTATAGACCAGTAATAGACCACTACTGTACCTACCACCTCAAAGACTGCATCCCAAGGGACGAAGATCAAGAAAGGGACAATGACGTCAACACTGTTTAGAGTTGGGGATACCAAACACACATCTCGGCAACAAATGACTGCACGTGTTGGGCCTCCAGTTCCTGCTGGCTGGGTTGATATTCTCTGCCTTGTTCTTCCTCATCGCTACACACCTGAATGGAGAGAACAGGAATGGCAAATGTTGCACATCGGAAGGAATTAAATGGAGAGACAGTCGAAGTATTTGTGAACTTGCTCCGATTAGAATAGCTCAGGTGCCACTCCTGCTCTTTGAAAAGGAGTCACAAAGTGCAAATCTGATTCTACACAACCAGATTTACTTCATTTCTTCCTTTCCCACCCAATTTCTGTCCCCATTTTATCTTTTTAACACTCCTTACTCAATTGAATTGCTACAGCTGACTGAAATTTGGAGGTGTTGAGATGAACAGTTGCAAAAGATTTCTGCTCCCATAAGGAAATCAAAGATCTAGAAAATCAAATGCTAATCTCACCAAATGACAATGCAGCTAAACCCTGATTTGTACTCTACTGCATCCCAAATTAATTCCTATTTCCTTTTGACTTTTCTTTTTCTGCATTGCTCAGTCATACGTAATGTAGTAGTATTCTTACATTGCTCAAACCATCCCTCTTAGATCTACTGTAACCTAGAGGGTTGTCTAAAGGGTACAGAATAAGCTATAGTTGGGATGAAGGTCTCAGACGACTTTCCTTGAGCCTTCCCTCCTCATGCTTTTCTATTAAAATAACTGGGAGGAGCTTGCCAGCTCCCATTTTCCCAGGAACAAGCAAAGTCTATTGAGACTCAACACAGCTAATAATTATTTTTGGCACATGGAGTTGCAATGGAATTTTTACACCAGTTTCAAGAAATACTTGGTTGATTAACTATTGTAATGCTTGATTGACAGAATGTTCACTTATTTGCAATTAAAATAGGATATTTTGAAAACCATATTATTTCCATCACATGATGAAATATAGAAATGCATCTGTTGAATCTGTCACATAAAATCCATTTGATTAAATATTCTGCGGAAGCTGCATCACTCAACCTGTTAGATCAGGATCCACAAAAAGACCACAACATATAACATTCCTACAGTAGCCTATTTTATTCAGTAAACCTTTTTCATTTTTATACAAAATACAAAATTTTGAACAACAGTGTCCCACATCCTCTGGTGGACACTAGTTCAAAGTTCACCATCTCCCATACTTGAAACATCATGTGAAAGACATCAGCATTCTCCCCATCAGCTACATTTATTACATACATTAGTTGCCTCTATACTCAGATCTAGGACCAGGTGCAGCTGTCATTGTCCCCATGTTGCCATTAGGAACTACGGGTGAATTTGGTTCCAATTCAAAATGCTTACCTCTTCACATTCCTTTTCCTTGATTAAAGGAATAGGGCTCGTCCACAATTAATAGATGACATGACGTTCAAGACTGCTCTCCTTGTCTCATCAAATAATTTTGCAGTTTTTGTGACTGATGCACCTGCAATTCGGGCACCAGACTTCTTTTAAAGCTGACACATGCTGCTACTTGGCATTCAATTTAATATGACTTGCCTGTGTAGCTGCCTTTGTAATTGTGATTTAATTACTTCAACGCTGAGGGCCATTTTCATGTGGTGCTTCAATTATTTTGTCCTCCTCTATAGCAATTTGCAGGACCAATACTGGACAGTGTCGAAGAACAAGTTTTTTTTCTGGGTCTTGTTTTGGCTCACTACCACTATTGCTTGACATTAGCATGTGGGGCGTGACAGTAGTTTGTAGGTTATAGAAGCAGGGCAAATCGGTTTGAATCTGAACAAAAGTGAAAATGAACTAGAAGTGCTCTTTGACAACTGACCACCTGAAAAAATGAATATGAACATATTTTTTCATGACATTCCAAAACATTTAAGCTATGTATTTTCCATACAATTGTCAAATACAATGACCAAGTTGACCTTGTGTGTAAAACTATTACTAGGTCATGACACCTGACAACTAAAAGTAAGGGAATGTGAGGCAGCAACAATTTAAATTACAACTGAATGCATACTGTGAATAGATGTGTGTATGTGTCCAAGGAGATGTTCTTATTTACTGTACATAAGATGAAATAGTCCACTGGTCTGGATGTGTTGCTCAGTCGATGAGTACAGTGGCAGCTAGCATCGGTTTCCATTTTTTCCCTCTGGACTAAAATATGGGCAATACAGAGTGGAGGCCTTGTATCTGCATATAGGGGCAAATTCTATCGCTACAAACAAGCCGTGGACGGAGATTCTTCCAGAGAAAGTGACATATAAATGCGACGACTGGTTATGTATGTAGGATTAAAGGTGAGGCATCTCAATGTTAAAATACTGACTCTCTTTGCGATGGTCACCACTGTTAAGCATTTAAAATTGTTAGATTGTTGAAGGCCTGCCTTTTTGCGTTCATGCAATAAGGCCCAGAGAGGAATAAGAGCAAAAACTTGATGGACTTCAACCACATTCAGTTCCAACTTCCACTCCCTTTAGTATGAGTCAGTCAGACTTGTAGGATCGGTTTTCACTGAGGGACGTAAAGTTTGGATGGTATACTTGTAAAGTTCAGGCTGTTAAAATCCAAAGATCAAAATGGTCACGCAATCCACACGGACATTCAAATTTAGTTAGAGGGAAACTGTGTGACTTCCATTGGGTTCTGGTTAAAAAACAAAACAATCCAGGTAATATCCATTCAATCATGTTACAGGTTTGTTGTTGTTGCCACATGAAGATTAAAAACATCAATCGGATACATCCAAGGATTAAGGTGCTTCTTCACTTGTCACAAACTGACCAAACTAGTCTTTTGGTCTTTCCTTCTTGTTTTACTTGCAGATAGGTTTCTGACACTCGAACAGTAGTGGGTAGATCTGCTCCACAGCTGTGGCCACATTCTGCACATTTGGTCCTGAGGCATGGGCGGGGAACATAAAAATAATTTTTGAGTACAATGAAAACAAACAAAAACAATAAAGCCACATACAGAAAATGAGAAAAACACAGAAAACATGTAGAGAGCAGTTAAAACAGTGCCTTGGCTTTAGTGAGACATACTGTTAATACCTTGTTTGTGTTAAGTCCAGTCATTACCCTCGTGCATGGCATGCCATACAAGTTATAGTGAAATCTATTATTTAACTTTGTCGAGTAAAATTCTCAGAGGAATTGGGTTATGTACAAACCGATTTGCTGGTTATAAGAGACTATAAATGTAATTTATTACAATGTGGCCTCAATCCCTTGAGCTGGTGTGGAATCTCGCTATTTGGATTACGAACAACATGAGTGGACAGAGAGAATGAATGAACTAATATACGTTTATTAAAGTATGCCAACTCTGCCCGTGTGAGAGAGACAAATAGATTGTATAATTGTGTATACTTGTACTTAAACAAACAGAGTGAATGAGAGAGGGAGGGATAGAGGGTGAGAAGGAGTGTTTGTGTGTGTGTGAGAGATACCTGTAACTGTGATGCTACCGGTAGAGAACACCTGTACAGTGGCCTTGATATTTTTGATCCTGTACGTGGCAGCAGGATGGAGCTCTGGCTCATAACTGACACACACAGACACAGTTAATAAATACACCAAAATCAGCACACGTCTCTCGAAAATATGACCAAGTCAAGTGTGTCTGAACTCAGTAGGCCTGATAAATCAGAGGCTAACTACAGGAAGTTTTGTGCAACACCACACCACAGTGTTCCCACCACTAGAGGTCATCCCTTCCTTAGAAATATTGAAGAAATAAATACTATATGTCAAGTTTAAACAGTGAGCATAAAGTTGTTGTTTTTTTACAGCACTTTGGACTCAGCTACATCTGTTGGTGGTGGTACTTTTTGCGTTATATCTCCACATCTTTCTCTGTGGAAGAGTTATGCACAGGCCTCTATAATTTCTTCTGTTGTGGAAAGGCTATAACTGCACATTCTGTTCTTTCTATTCTGTCCATGCCAACAGTGATGAGGAAAAGACCAGCAAGACGGAGCAGTTATTAATCAGTATAACAATATTGCATGAAGAAAACATGGTTACTGATGAATTGTTTGGGAGACTGAAACCAGTGAAAATCACCGAAAATGATCATCTCCTTCCCAGCACTAGTTCTGCTGGTGTAGCACTTTGTATGCAGTCCATGTCACAGCAATTTTTAATACAGTTATAGCATAGAGTATCAGGCAAAATTGAGTCACAGCTGACAGCAATACTGAGTGAGTCACCTTCTCCTGTATTTGTTTCATCATGGAAACAAACTTTTATAGCCCATAACTTATGAACTAAATAGGCATTCACAGGAAATTCTAGAATGGCATCAGAAAAGGTTTTCTAGTGATTAGTAGTGACGATGAGCACGAACGATTGGACCAATCGTGCCAGATAAAGCTCCTCAAACTATTCAAAAGCCACCATTAGTGAGGGAAGCCTTTATATTAGTATGCCTATTATAGCCAACATTATAATTATTTGGGAAATTATTTCAAAACAAATCTTTGACCGGTCTAGAATACCTGATGGGTAGAGTTTGCCACAGGACAAAGCAAAATAAATGCCAAGAATTATTTCCAAATTACAGTTTTTGACCCAGGTCTGGATGGTAATGATGCTGATGATGTAAGGATTAATGGTGATTTTAATAACTAAAATGATAACAGTGGTTAGGTATGATGCCAGTATCCTGTGTATTACCTGGCAATTGGCCGGTTGTTTTTGGTGAAGTCAATGAGGTGGACCGCAAAGGGCATGGAGCACACTGCCAACACATTCACCACCCTGTAGTCCGAAAACCGCACCTGGACAGACAACACACACACAAAAACAAACACAGAAGTTTCCAAAGCATGATTTTGCAGTCCCTACATTAATGATGGTAGTTACAACAGGTGTGCGAGTTCAGATCTTACAAGACTGTGCTCATGCATTCATCTACCTCTAGCCACCATGACATACACATGTGCATACATATGTAATAGCTTATTGACATCCTTAATTAGTCTGGATACTAACTGAGAAGCTTGTGACAAACCATATGTGTGCTCAATCTAGCTTCGAAAAATGCCTATCAGCAACACTGAACACAGCTGTACGATTATTCTCACCCTGAAGCCTAGTTTCTGCAGACAGCGCGCTAACCTGCGGGCACCCAGCTTCGATTCATCCTCACTGGGAGAGAGAGGAACGCATGGATGAGTAGAGGCATAGCTGTACATGTATAAGGTTTGATTGGCACATAGGAAAGCACACACAAACAGTAACTAGCAACCTTAAGAGAAACTGAATTCAGACCACCAGCAACCATTCCTGTCCTATTGTCTGATGAATGATTTCTAGGATGATTGCCAGCTGTAGCATCAGTGGTGCATCAATGCCAGGTGGGACATATGGTAAAGTCACTACATTACTTGCTGTTGATAGGTGGTCTCCCCCCAACATTACTGCTGTTCATAGAAAATTAAGGGCCTTATGACAAAAGGTTCCTCTATTTGCAGTATGCATCGTCAGAGTGTGCACATGGTACCTGTGCATGCTCTTCTCTGTATTGGCTTTAAGTCTTTTAGTCAGCTAATAATTAATGCTAGTGTGTGTGCATGCATCGTATGTCTACCTGGTGGCTCCAGTGCAGATGATTTTCCCTGAGGACCAGATCGAGGCTGTGATCTTGGGCTTGCGGAGCTTCATCAAGACTTTCTGAACACATACACACAGAGGGCAACTCTTTTATCTTTTAACACTTAATGAAAAAACACATCAAACACTTTGTAAAAGTTGAATGCTGCAATGGACACAAGCAAAACTCTTTGATACTGCTGTAAAATCATCGACAGAAAATGCAGCTTAGTTTTATTTCTACAGACACAAAAGCAAAGCAAGAAACTTATTACTAAACAATTGAGTGGGAGGAGGAAGTATGTCTCTCCTCTCTCTCTCTCTCTTTCACACACTTAGGTTCCCTCACCCCTACTTCAGGCTTGTAGATGACATTGGTTCCCTCTAGAGCGATAGTGCGCAGGTTGAGGTGGCACCTGGTCCTGAAGGTGGCCACCACATTGGTGACAATGATGTCGAGCGCCTCGTCATTGCTGGAATCCATGAGGAAGCGTGTGGTACAGCAAGAGGACCGCCGGGGCTTTCTCCTCACACGTCCATCAACAATACCATCATCACCATCACCGAGGACAGACAGGGAGACAAGGCAGGCTGGGAGAAATATAAGTCGATGCTTTATTAGTTATTTGGGTATCAGACATTTATTAATTGGCCATTTTAGATAATTTTGATATGAGATATATTCCACACACACACTTACATACGCACATGCTATTTCCCACCAGATCATTTTATGGAGCTTACTGTTCTGTTTTTTTTCCAACTTGTATTTGTTTAATTTAGATTGTCACTGTACTTGTGTCTTAGCTTGTTATCTTGATATTTTTTGTTTTCCTTTCCTTTAAGGGGAGATATTTTCATGATTCTCATTTTTTACAGACAAACATAGATTATTGCTTGAATCTCTTCCACTCTTTGAACATATAATGAAATACCACACATTGTTAGGTCAAGAAATCTATCTACTTGTGTGTGGATGATGTGTGCTAGTTAGTGAATGTGTTGTGGAAGTTGCCACTAAACCAGAAACCCTGAAATGCTTGGGAGGGCTCTGAATTTGTCACCTCAATTACACCAGTTCAGTTGATTCCCTGTCTGTGGGCAGTTATTTTGTCTTGTGGTCCCTTCCAACAATCCAGATATGGATGTGTCAGTCAAAACAAACATCAGACAGGCATCTGCATGAAATAACAGAGACATAACTTCAAACACTTAAGTTATCTTTACAGGAAAGACCTGTTAAAATTGCTTTAAATGGACTGACAGATAGGTAGAGAAAGACATAACCTAACTATTTTGTCCATGGCCACAGTGTTAGCTTACCTGCTAATGATGCAGACTGTAACGTTACTTAGCTAACGTTACTAAACAACATAAGCAAGAAGGCAATATTTGGGAGACAGAACGCGACACTTCAGTCCCAACGAATATATTTAAAAGCCAACGGTACAAATGGTTTTGGTTTTGGCGAACAGTTGAGTTATCTTTTACTATTAAACCGTTAGTACAACCTAGAACCGTTCCTAGCGTTGTGTTGCATAGTAACGCAACTGATCTGCTTGTTTGGGGAACTGGTGCTAACGTTAGCTAACTAGCCAGCAAACACGCCAGCTAATAACTGTTAGATTGCAAGCTAGATAAACATTAACTAGCATAGCTGTCTAAACTAAAATACTTTGCTAAAACATTACAGAAATGTGTAGCTCACAGACATAACAAGCGGCGACACCTCACAACGACCTAGCTGACGTTAACTAGAAAGATAGCTATCCGTTAGCTAGCAACAAAGAAAACTGCTTTACAGTCAATGAATGAAAAGTTGGTAGCTAGCAAGCTAGCCTGCTACCTAACGTTAGCTAGACTGTGGGTAGGGTTGGGCAACAATTTCGATGTAATTTTAAAGGGTCGTGTTAATTGTGTGTATTTCAAGGGTCTACTTCAATTGTTTAGCTACCTCCTTGTGTAACCAAAACAAGCCAGTCCACGGAAAGATGTCTGTAAAGAAGCTCCTTCAGCTGCAGACCAATCTCTAGCCCGATATGTTCCGCCGCCCAAAACAATAATAAGATTTCCGGTAGAATCTTTTCAGAATAAAAGCGTACACACTCCACAGCACTCAAAAACTTTGACTACAAAAAGTTTATTTTCCACAAAAAACAACAAATTAAGCAATAAGATACAACTATACAATACATATAATGTATTTTTATGGCAATAATTGATAAAGTGATAAACATTTACATCTACATTTAAATGGAGAAATACCATTTTTGGGCAACATAAACTACACATATTAAATATTACACAGGCCACCGTTCATTGCTGCTGCATGAGATCTATGTCAAAATACTCCACAGACCTTTACTTAAACCAAACATTAGTATTTAGGGAAGTGTGACTGACAAAAAGAAGATGATAGGACAAAAAAGCACCCTGAATAATGGCAGGTGCTCAAAATCAGCCATATCAAAGTCACTATAATTACCAGTCGTGTTGGTAAATGAATGCATTAAATGAAATGATACAGTTAGACTGTGTGGTCAAGTGCTTAACAGCTACTTGAGGCAGAGGGGAATGTCTGTATAACTTCCCTCACTCAAATAGGTAAGAGGATACTGCTGTATGTGCTATCAGAAGTGCTGCTGGTTCAGTAAATGTGACCATGTTTACATTTAGTTTAAGTTATAACTGATTATACTCGTCCAACAGGCTGCTATGGTGTTGTGACAGAGTTCGGATGATTTTGGCATCTTAAGGGATGTGATCTGGCAAAGATCATACAGAGTTCTACATGTGAAGGAGTCAGTCATCTTTAACTCCAAGGCGTCGTCAGCCAAAACATCACCAGCTGATGCTGCCTAGCCCTCCATGTCAGCACAGCCACCCAGCTATAGTCACCCATCCCACTCCAGTGTTTCTGCTTTAGGAGAACATCATCAGGCAAGGATGCAGAGGGACTCCAGCTGACTTGTTCATCCATGTCAGCACAGCCGCTCGGCTATAGTCACCAATCCCACGCCAGTGTTTCTGCTTTAGGAGAACATCATCAGGCAAGGATGCAGAGGGACTCCAGCTGACGTGTTCATCCATGACCAAGAAATATCTACAATTGGTTTAAATCATCTGTTGCACCTTTGCTACTTTACATATACTTATTTATTTACTTATTTTTCACTTATTAGCTAATATGTCACATCCTTCCACTTTATTTCAGTAACACCTTCCATTGAAGCACTGAAAATAAACAACACACTATAGTGCGTGTTCCAAATGTGTTCAGTGTGTTATTAAAGTACAGTGGCCTAACCAGCATGACCTGATTTTTAGGGCCTGCCATGATTTTTCTGCAATTGCTTGGACCTAAATTCTAGTGTGTTGTTAAATTACAGGTCTGTAGGAGTATTTTGACATAGGTTTTGTGGAGCAGCAACGAAAGATGACCTGTGCAGTATGGTATGTGTTCTGTATGGCTGTTGTGCACTGTAATATATGCAGCTTTTGTAATTTAAACATATTATGGTATTTTTCAGCATTATTATTACATCAAACATTAATCTGAATTGTCACTTATTGAGTTTGATTATTACATACAAATAAATTAGTATAAATCTATATTTTCATGCGTTTTTATGCTTTTGTTTTGAAGGCTAAACTCAAATGCCCATACCGGAAGTCTTATTTTTTATCCTTGCCAGGGTAACGCATCCTGACCAGCCAGAGGCAAAAAAGACTTCCGGGATCAGCTTTCAAAATAAAACCCCTACTGAGATCAGCAAGAATAAAAGCTGCAACTACCGGTTACAACTTTCAAAATAATACCTTATATGTTGCAATGTTTTTGAGTAATACAAAATATGTTTGAGGGAGCAATTTGTAGTAAATGAAAATTCAATTGTTGTTTTTCCCACAAAATGTCAGAGCATACATTCATAGCCATATAGGCATCTACCAAATGCCATACATAGGGCTTTTCCAAAACTACACAGAAAGAAAGACTCAACCTCAAAAGAAACTAAAGTTAACTTCCTGTTTTAAAAGTTAGTAGCTCGCACCTCCGTGTGGTCGCAGAGAATTGTGCATTCTCTGCGTCAGTTCTGCGCAATTCTCTGACTAGCAGCATTCTTCAGCAATTTCTTGTCGACGAGAAAGAAAAATGTCATAATTTAGGTAGGCTATTAGGTAAGCAACCTTCAATCTTCTCAGTCCATGTCCTGCAGAATGTATGTCATATAAATAGCCAATGAATGAATTTGATCTGAAAGTTTTAGGGAGCATAAGGAGATAATTTGCAAAGCCCAGGCAAGGGTTAAAACAGCTTGTTGACACTAGCCAAAATCCTTGTTCACAAATTTGTCATGTCATCCCAGGTTGCCAATACTACACTTAACAGGCTTATTTTAACACCCTTTCCAGACAACAATGTATGACTTTTTTCATTGTTTATGGTCTAGTGACATGCAAGCTTTGTGGATTAGTATCATCTCCGAGCAAAATGAACACATCTGGTCAGTAAATGCTCTGCAGGGAATTCTGGACAGGCTACAAGAGAGGAGAAGGAGTGAAGTTAGGCGGCAAATGGGGAAATGTTTGTATTATCAATGAGAGCATTCACAGCCGCTACTGTGGCTCATGAATGAATTTAGTGAATGGACTATGGCATCCTGAGGTTTCTGTGGTTGTATTGCACTCTCACTGGAGGCTATAAGCCTATAAGTGAGAGTGGTCTTCAGGCAAACTGTACTCGACTTTATCTGAGTCTTTGTGTTGGCCAGGTCTACTCTTGGACTCATTTGACTTTTAGCGTACCTTGTGTAACTTTGCACAACATTGTTTGTATCTTCAAGATAAACTGATAAGAATGATATAGGATCTATATAAATTGAACAAGGTACTTCAACTAAAAATAGAGATATGTATTTGTGTCTGTGTGTGTGTGTGTGTGCTTGTGCATGCATACATGTATGTGCGCGCACATTTGTATGTGTATGTAGGTGTGCATGACTTATTGCCTGCTTGTGCGTTCGTGTGCGTGTGCGTGTGCCACAACCCAACTCCTCTGCTCTGACCACTGCAGACGAACACACATATTCTTTCCTTCTCACACTTGGCCTGCTCCCAAACAAAACAGCAAAATAACTTCTTAATGATTCAGCTCTGTTGTTATTGTTCTTCCTCCCTGGTTACCAAATTGTCCCTCTCTCCCGCTCATTTAATCCTCCTGGGTTTCTCCTGGTGAAATATAGCCTTGTAAATCACATCCATTCTGCATTGAGAGCCTTGTTCAGATGTCCCAAGATGTTTACTATAAAGGTTTAGATTTAGAGCAGGTTAGAAAAGTCGGACCACTAGCAAAGATGGTGTGTGTGTATGGTGTGTGTGTGTGTGTGCATCTACTGACGCAGTGTGCAGGCTCTTAGGAATATGTTTACAGTTTGTTGGGTTGCACATCCCTGGGACAGTCTCTTCCCAGGGTAACAATGCTCTTCTTCTCATTAGGTCATAAGATGCAGCATGTAAACACACAGATGTGAGCACTTACAGCCTAATAGATGTAGATATTTCTGAGAGTAAATAGACGGTCCATCACTGTAACCTCTTTTCTCTAGTGTGTGTATGTGTGTGTGTGTGTGTGTGTGTGTGTGTGTGTGTGTGTCTGTGTGTGTGAAGATAAGGTTTTGATCTGAATTATGGTTGACAGGCTGTGTTAGGTGTATTTACCAGAAATAAATCAGAAAGGGCAATAACTTGGACATTTTATCCTCACCTTTCTACCTGCCAAACGTGCCAAAAACAATTAATATAGTCAAATGCCAAACATTCACTCATGGATGGAGCAATCCATATCATCAAAGTAACGAGGTGGAATGAAGGGTGCATATCCATAAATTTCCAAGCCCTGAGAGAGGTGTGTTTTCCCCTAAAATGTCTGAACTAGGACTGCATGTTCTGGAAAGTTTGGCATTCTATATGACAGAAAAGCAAAAAGGCCACACAAAGGTTCCTCCAAACTCCCGAATCTTTAAAGAACTCTTAAACCGAACCAGTAATAGCTTATCTTTCTGCCTGCAGCTTACCTTCTTCTTTTACAAAAACACTGAATGTGGAGAGGCCATTTCTTTTTAAGGCTCTAGTCGTCTATGTCTGCAGATGCATCTCTGCGGAGATGCGCTGCTGGGGTGACCTCACCATAGCCTGTAAACTGGGCGTGTTTGTCAGGACCCCAGTGTTCTGTTTATGTTGGGCGTACATCACAGGCCTGTTTAAAAAGGACTTAGAAAGCGAAGTTTAAGCTTTTGAAAATCTTTGGGATAGTGTTCAATTGGGTTCACTATGGGTATGATGGCTTTGTGAACTTCATATCAGATTACTAAAGTGTTACGAGTTTGAGTATTTCTACTGTGACTGATAAGAAAGACGTCAATGAGTGTGGGACTAAAGTCTGGAAATTACAGAAAAACAGGAGCAGAAGGAAAAATATATGTAAAGATAAGTGAAGGGACGGAGAAAAGACAAGATATAGTGAGTATGAGAAAGACCGAGAGACCACGAGTAAATAACGTTTGTGTGAGTGCGCACCTGCAGCCTGTGGACTTGTTACACTTGAGTTTATACACATATGCACATTTATATGTGTGTGGCTTTATGCACATTCATGCATAGATGTACATATGTGCATGCTTGCGTACGTGTGTACTTGTACGTGCACGTGTGTCTCTGTATGAGACAGAGATGGATGGTGTGTGAGTTGGCGGTGCGGAGGGAATCCAGTGCTCTGGCAGCGCTGCTCTGGGGTCTCCCAGTGTAAACAGAGACGTGGGAAAGACCAAGCCTGTTTATATCAGCCTCATTCTTACTGGGCCCAGTCAGCCAGGCATCAGGGGCACAGCCAATACACCGCTCTCATGTAGATGTTCATATGCGTTCGGGTGGGCACGTGTACAGATGCCCATATACAAAGTATATGGGTATCATATCATCCTAAATTCTTTGATCCAGCAAGTGATGTTGATGTGGTTGCACTTGACTGGAGTGCAGCTTGAAAGAAAATTTTGTTTGCTGCAAAAATAATGGAACAATTATGCACAACAGGGATGTAATGGAGAGTAAACCCATCTAAACTCAGTTTGCTCACCTTCTTAGGCTGACATGTGGGTAAGGAAGCAAAGCATTTCTGAAAGTATAATAGATTCTTGTTCATGTTGGTGGTTGTTTACCTTATGATCGTCACTGACTAGAGGTCCTAGCTTACCCACCTTTTTATTTACCACAACATCACTGATTGTAAACCTATACTAACAGGAAATATCAGAGTATAAGAGATAATCAGTCACAGATGAGACAGTAAAATGCATCCATGTGTGTTAGCCACTATATGTTTATGATGTACATCTCAATATAGTGTTAAGCTACCATACTCCACTCTTTCTCTGCCCCCTCTCCTCTCTCCTTCAAGACTTTCATTTTTAGTAAATGCTGAACAGACATATTTTAGTCTATGGCTAGAAATGAAAGTCTTTAGTAAATGAAGGAACAACAGAAGGAATCAAGGCACAAGCTTTTGAGATTCAACCAAGGTAAAGGAACTGCTCCACACTATTGAGATCCCCCCCCTCCTTCCTCCCTCCCATCACAGTTCCATTCCAGAGGTGATGCAGAGTCCAGGACAGAGACGCTGACTCCAACGCTTACCACACCAGATTTACTGGCCTAACATTAACACACCTGCACAAATGTTATGGAGTTCCCCTCTGAGCCATGTTTAGACTAGTTTTAGAAATTATGACATCGCCACAAGCATTGTCTGGTGCAACTACAACTGTCAAAGATAGCATTTTCAGAATAATGGTGAGGAAACTGGGTCAGAGTACACAGTTTGGGATGAAATCAAAGTCTCATCTCCCAAACTAAATGTTACAATTCTAAACTAGTTTGGGGAGTGGAGGAGTTTAGTTTAATACTTGCTGTTGATTATTATACTGTATGCTCTTTCATGTTTTTGATATTTATATGTAAGGTGCGTTGTGATGCTGCTGTGTGACAATTCTAGTCTTTTGCAATTTTTTGAAGTTATGTTTCATATGGTGCTTTACAGGTTGAGCAATTTCCATGACACTAGTAACCATGAAACATATTCAAAACCCGTCATACAGATTGAAAAATGCATCTGCCTCAGTTTAAAAATAAGGCACGTAGTCATAATTCCTGAAACATGTACTTTGGGGGTGATAAAGATTTCATCTGACAGAGGTAATTTATTGAATATATTTTCTGTTATTTATTGGAAGTCAATCCATCTTTTTACCTAGAATTTGGATTTGCTCAACCATGAAAATCTGCATTAAAAGGCTTTGGGAATTAAACATATGGAAATCCCTGATTGCATTTAAGCCCAATTAAGCTTCTTTTTGTGTCCCCTTACTGACAGAGACAGACAGACCTAATACATTTCTGGTGGGGAAGTGGGGCCCGGTGGCCATTTTGTCAGCACCTCAGACAAACAGACACACAGTGTTTGGATAGAGAAGAAGTTGCTGTAAGCCTTGTGGAGTGGATTCTTCCTTTCTCACTAGAAAACAGAGCACTCTGAAAACAAACTGCTGTAAGAGTGTGGAGGAGTCCATCTAAATGGCATCTGACGTCAAGGAAGCAGCGAGACAAAGTGAAAAAACACATGTGCATGAGGCTAGCGGTGGATGAGTGGTCAGTGCTGGGGGGAGAAGGTCATCAGATCTCACTGAAATTACACAGCAAAATAAGAAGTGCAATTAAAAAAAACTATAATGATGAATATCATCTTTTTTGAAGTTTTTTCTGAAGACTT
>OOFE01011059.1:0-24814 GCA_900323365.1 Monocentris japonica
GAAAAGTTATCATTAAAGTTGAGTTTTCCCTGTTTGCATGGTTTGGTGGTGTGAGGGCCAGGGTTTACTGTCATGGCAACTTTGCGTTATCTGATGTCTCCGAGCAGAGAAACATTGAGGGAGATAATCCCTGAATTAAACAGGATCTGCTTTGAGTTGACTGAGATGAGCAGGGCCTGGCTGTGCCGACGATCCCTCCCGCTCCCATGCTGCGCGAACAATGGGAAGGCATCCTGTCTCTCTGTGGGGCAGGGCTGCACTCCTCTGGGTTTCATTTGCAAATGAATTCTTGGCCCTGATGAAAATGTTGAGGGGCCAGAGCCACAATGAGAGGGATTCATAGAGAAATGCAATTTGTAAATCAACTTGTATGTTAAACAGTGAGATTTTAGTGTGACAAAGAGGGAAAAGAAAAAGGAAAGTCTGGAGCACAGCAGTGGCTCAGAGGGCAGGGGTGTTGTCTTGCCTTTTCTCTCCCTTGACTGGCCCTCCTGTTTATTAAAATGGAAATCCAAAAACCTGTTTCTATGGACATTTGAAAGACAGTCATTCATTTTGTATTTTATTTTCAACGACTATGACTTGCTGTGTTCTTATTTCCTACATTTTAAACTTGTGTGTCCAGTTTCTTAGTTTTGGCTGGTTTGTGATGCATGCTGTCCCACTTGTTAGATTTGACCCACCCATTTATTTTAATGGATATATATTTTGCTGCATTACTTCATTATCTGTAAGAATTTTACTGATTGGAGCCTTTTCTGAGATTGATGAATATTTGTTTCAAAGTTTATTGACAATTATGTAATAGAGGTCTGGTGACTTTTGACTTGACAGTAATTCAACATAATTATAAAGATAATTATTTTTCATATGATAGTCATTTTATGACATTTTATGATCATGACAGATTATTTCCTATCGTATAGGCATTGAATAAGTATTTTTTGTTGTTTGTTTTTTATTCTGCTTTGCTTGTTGTGTCTAAGTGGGTGCACATAACAATCTGGATGCCACAGGCTTTGTTGTCCATGTCTCACTGTGATTGCAGCCTGAGTGGATACAAATTAGTTTAGTGACATAGATAACCTGTCCAAGATGCCTATAGTTGGCTGAAAATGAGCAAAGTTGACAGCAAATTGAAAGTCTAATAAGTCCTTCAAATGCTTGATTTGCGGCGAGTGGACAAGTAGACTTTGAAGGGCATGGAATATAGGAAATCAATGCCTTTCTATGAAATTTCATTAAGAACCAATGTCCTCACTTCAGTATTCTATATTTTGATGGATTATCTGAAGAAAATGATTACCTTTGGTTGGGCTGATGAAACCCAGATGTACATCTTCAAAGATCGCTTTTAAGCAATATTTGAGTAGTGCTATTGATTTTGTTTCCCCTCTTATCATGTTTCAGAGGCCACTGCATTGAATAAGGCCTTTTCTCATTTCTGCGGCTTATTGTTGCTTTTCGATCGTTGTTTTTGTGAGCACATCAAGGGGATAAGTGTAAAACTGATTAACTTAAGATTAACAACAATGGAATTTGAGGAGATAAAGCTGCTTCTTCAGCTGCAAAACATTTCCAATCACTAATCCTCTGTTTCCCCTCTTTGTTTTTCAGGGGACACAGAACCTTGCTCAGAAGACCCCCCCTGCAAAGAGTCAGATGCCCATGTCTGCAGCAGATGTTGTGCCGAGTTCTTTGAACTATCAGATCTTGAAGAACACCAGAATAATTGCACTAAGAATCAGTTAGTTCTGATTGTGAATGAAAATCCTGCCTCCCCCACTGGAACCTTCTCACCCGGCTCCCCTCCCCATAATCCTGATGACCAGATGAATGACACGGCTAATAACACTGATCAAGCAGAGTGCAGTGACCTTTTGGAGCCTAACACTCTCGAAAAAGAAGAATCCATGGACGTGGATGTTTCCGGAATCAGCAGTGGTCATGAAGAGGAAGGCAGTCACACAGAGAGTGGGAGCCCCATCAACACAGGCAGCACCCAAGGTGGCAGGGTCAGCTGTGGCCCTGCAGTGGGTACTTCAGCTATTTCAGCCCCTCTACCTCAGCTCGGCAACCTAACCGAACTGGGAAACGTCTCCATGATAAACAGCAATGTCATCATTGAAAACCTGCAGAGCACCAAAGTGGCAGTGGCCCAGTTCTCCCAGGAGGCCCGCTCCTCTGGGGCCCCCAGGGTGGCAGTGCCAGCCCTGATGGAACAGCTCCTAGCCCTACAACAGCAACAGATCCACCAGCTGCAGCTCATTGAGCAGATCCGCCATCAGATACTGCTACTGGCCTCCCAGTCCCCAGAAATGCAGGTGCCCCCAAGTTCTGCTTCAGGCACAATGGGGCCTGCTGCCAGCCCACTGACCACACTCAGCTCCCATCTCTCCCAACAGCTGGCTGCAGCCGCAGGCCTAGCACAGAGCCTGGCTAGTCAGTCAGCCAGTATCAGCAGCCTGAAGCAGCTGGCTGCAGCGGCACAGCTACCTCAGCCCAACCCCAGTAGCAGTGAGACATCTCAGAGCATTAGCACACTGGGGCCATCAACAATCAATGCCCAGTCCTCTGACAAGAGGCCGAGTCATATGAGCAGCCTCCACTCTCAGCTTAGCAACTCATCACTAGCTAAGTCATCCACGCCAGCATTTGGGATAGGTAGCCTGCTAAACTCTGCAGTAAATCCACTTCTACCTCAGCCCCCACCTGGCAACCCTATGTTCTCCAGCTCTCTGCCCAGTGCTGGCACCACTGTAGAGGACCTCAACTCATTAGCAGCTCTGGCCCAGCAAAGGAAAGGCAAGCCACCAAATGTCACTTCATTTGAACACAAGAGCAGCTCAGACGACACTTTCTTCAAGCATAAGTGCAGGTTTTGTGCCAAGGTGTTTGGGAGTGACAGTGCCTTGCAGATCCACCTGCGTTCTCATACTGGCGAAAGGCCGTACAAGTGTAATATTTGTGGGAACCGCTTCTCCACCCGTGGTAACCTGAAGGTTCACTTCCAGCGTCATAAAGAAAAGTATCCACACATACAGATGAACCCCTACCCTGTTCCTGAGCATTTAGACAATATACCAACAAGCACCGGCATTCCGTATGGCATGTCAATGCCCCCTGAGAAGCCTGTCACCAGCTGGCTGGACAGCAAACCGGTCTTGTCCACTTTGACCTCCTCAGTAGGCATGCTGCTGCCACCAACCATGCCCAGCCTGCCACATTTCATTAAAAAAGAGGATCACTCAATAGCCATAACCAGCCCTTCCGTTTCTGCTAAGATTGACTCTGGTGCCACTGAGCCGACAGCTAAAAGTAATGATGGAGTGTCTGAAGAGGGTGAAGGTGCAACTCTGCCTACCTCAAATGGGAAAACTGAAGAAGGCAGTCACTCCTCAAGCTTCATGATAAATGTGAGTTCTGCCTCTGAGAGCACTGCCGAGTACACAACATCTAACAGCCCACCTATGATGACCAACCCCCTCATGCCCCTCATGTCTGAGCAATTCAAGGCTAAATTCCCCTTTGGAGGCATTCTGGATCCTCTCCAGGGGTCTGAAACCTCCAAGCTACAACAGCTCGTGGAGAACATTGACAGGAAGGTGGCGGACCCAAATGAGTGTGTCATCTGCCATCGGGTGCTCAGCTGCCAGAGTGCTCTGAAAATGCATTATCGCACTCACACTGGGGAAAGGCCCTTTAAATGTAAAGTATGTGGGAGGGCATTCACTACCAAGGGAAATCTAAAGACCCACTACAGTGTCCACAGGGCCATGCCTCCTCTAAGAGTCCAGCACTCCTGCCCTATCTGTCAGAAGAAGTTCACTAATGCTGTGGTTCTGCAACAGCATATCCGTATGCACATGGGTGGGCAGATCCCCAACACCCCTCTGCCAGACAGTTATCCAGAGTCCATGGGCTCTGACACAGGCTCATTCGATGAGAGAAACTTTGATGACCTGGACAACTTCTCGGATGACAACATTGAAGGCATGGAGGAGGGTCCAGACAGCAGCATCCCAGACACACCCAGGTCAGCTGATGCCTCCCACGACAGTATGTGTAACTCCCCAATTCAGCCTGATGTGGCTAGCCAGGATTTGCAAGAGAGAAATGACCAACAGAATGTCCACAATAATGAGACAGAGGAGCTACAAGCCAGACGAATGAAGGCTGCGGCAAATGGTTCAATGGAGGGGGATTGCTTCACCAATGACTCTTCATCTCTGGGAGGGGACATTGAAAGCCAAAGCGCCGGGAGTCCAGCTGTGTCAGAATCTACCTCCTCCATGCAGGCGCCATCCCCCACTAGTGTGCAGCCACAGCAGCGTAAATCCCCCAGCCTGGAAGAAAGGCACCAGAGGGCCTTATCCCTGGAGCACATTAGTGCAAGCCTCATGCACTCTCACCCCTCCAGCATAGGAGCCCTAGACCTGACATCTGTCAACCCCTCTAAAGAACCCCTGAGCATGATCTTCCCCTTCCGTGAGCGTAGCATCATCAGGAACACAGCCTGTGACATCTGTGGGAAAACCTTTGCATGTCAGAGTGCCTTGGACATTCACTACCGAAGCCATACCAAAGAACGACCATTCATTTGCACGGCCTGTAACCGGGGTTTCTCTACCAAGGGCAACCTCAAGCAGCACATGCTTACCCATCAGATGAGAGACCTGCCCTCGCAGCTCTTCGAACCCTCCAACACCAGCCTGTCCTCCAGCCCCACCCCCTCCCTCCTCTCTGTAGGCTCTCTCATCAAACCTGAGGTCAACGGCTTCTTTCATGGCCTCCACCCAGAGAACAAAGACATGCCCCCTGGCTTGGTCACATCGTCTGCCTCCACCTCTCCAGTGCTTTCGGCTGCCCCACCACGTAGGACACCCAAGCAGCACTTCTGCAACACCTGTGGGAAGACTTTCTCCTCCTCCAGCGCTCTGCAGATCCACGAGAGAACCCATACTGGGGAGAAGCCCTTTGCCTGTACTATCTGCGGTCGGGCCTTCACCACCAAAGGAAACCTCAAGGTAAATTTGGAAACATCATGAAAACTGTGGGTCTACGTATCTTTGTACATGAAAATGTAAAAAACAAAACAAGTCTCAGAACTACTGCTCAGTTTAATTTGGTGTGTTAGTGGACTAGGCATTAAGAGGTGGTAATGTTGTATAATTGATGAAAGCAACAGCTTGCTGAGAAAACCGTACCTTAATGGAAAGGCTGAATCACCCCATTAATATGATTATTGGATTGAAACTCGAGAATGTGATCAGCAGAGCACAGCTGGGAATGGTTCAGCTAACAGAATTAACTACAGTTACCAGAGGCAACCATCCTGAGCTGGGTCAGTCTGTACTTTTCATACGTGATCCTGTGAAAACTGTCTAGTGCTCTTTTATCATTAATAATGAGGGTCAAGCAATTCTAATGCATAGCACATTGTTTAGAGAAGAATTTTTAAAATGCTGTAGTGAATAAAACTGTGGTATGTTAGCGACTGGTTCATACACAGCTAACTGCTTCAATATTATGTTGTTCTACTTTGACAAGAACTGGAAAATCTTTGAACTTTTTGTGCATTAGATTATCCATAAACTTGTTGAAAAAAATTATTTAAATGCATCATCTTGTCAAACTATAAAGGAGAAAATGGTTGTCCTTTTTATGGAAAGGGCATGGCAGAGGTGAAATGTCAGATGCAATACTGGCCTGAGCAATGAAAATGGACAGTGCAATCTTAACCCAAGCCCTCTGGTCCCCTCGTGAGAAAAGCAAATTAAGGTTTAGATTAAACAATGTGTATCAGTCCTGCCAAAATAAGATGTTTACACCATGCTGGTACCTCTCACAGCAGAGGCAACTAACTAGTCTGCTGCACCCAGGGTGTGAAGCTATTTTAATTCTAAGCCACGCGTTATTTTTTTTTTCCATTGCATCATCTCATGTGAAGTGTTCGTGGCCAAGTTTGTAAACATCACTAATTTTCAACCCTCTCATTTCTCTGTCTGTCTCCTCCCTTGCTCTGTCCCTCCCTCTTTCTCTGTCTCTCTCTCTTTTTCTCACTGTCTCCTCCCTCTCTCTGTCCCTGTATAGGTTCACATGGGCACACACATGTGGAACAGCGCTCCAGCTAGACGTGGCCGCAGGCTCTCTGTGGATGGGCCAATGGCCTTCCTGGGCACCAACCCTGTCAAGTTTCCTGAGATCTTCCAGAAGGACATGGCATCGAGGGCAAGCAACGGGGACCCAGCCAGTTTCTGGAACCAGTATGCTGCTGCCTTCTCCAACGGCCTGGCCATGAAGACAAATGAAATCTCTGTCATCCAGAATGGAGGCATCCCACCCATGTCAGGCAGTGTGGGGAATGGGGGTAGCTCTCCCATTGGTGGCCTCACCGGCAGCCTAGACAAGCTGCACAGTACAGAACCCAATGCTGCGCTGGCTGGTCTGGAGAAAATGGCCAACACAGAGAACGGGACCCACTTCCGGTTCACGCGCTTCATGGAGGACAATAAAGAAATCGCTACCAACTAGAGTGCTTGTCCTCGTTTGTACACAGACACATGAAGATGCCTAAAGGCATACTGTACACATATACAGACAAGAGAAAGAGAACAAGACAAGGACAAAAAGACCTGAACTGCTTTGGCTTGCTATTGAAACTTTACGAACACGAGTGTGAAGACAAGTTGTTTTTTTTGTACAATGTACAACATGTTATAGTTTTAAGGAGCTTATTTATTAGTGATTATAACCTTGCTTGGAATCAAGTGAAAGCATTAACAGTTAGGTTTTCTGTTTGTTTTAAAGCCAGAATGGGAGTGCTTAAAAATGTGCTTTTGAAACTTAGCATATCTGGGTAGATAACCTTACCTTGGCATTAAGTTATTTTCTGTCTGTAGTAACTATAACAAAACTGTCGATGTTCATGTGATGCATTAGCTCTGTAATAAGCAAACAGACTGGCTGTAAATAATGTACACTGATCTTCTCTAGATGGTCTAACATCTGTGTATCCCCCCCCCATCCCACATAGAAAAAAAAACAATGAAACTTCAGGCAAGGGACTATGGATAGGGTAGTTCCTTTCTTCCCAACTGATATTTACCTTTATTTTATTTAAGGAGGAAAAAAACATTGAAGTTTGCTGCATTTCAAGGGTTTCTTTAGTGTTAACCTGTTTTGTTGTTACCATTTCTGTATATTGTACTTTTTACTTCTTGTTTACTGTCATAGTTTTTTTTCCCTTCAATCTCGTTTTGTTGCGCGTATTTTGGTGTGAAGTTGTAAGCAAAACAGTTGCTAAGAGGGGAACATTCGGACACGTCCACTTCCTGGTTTTTGGAACTGAGACAGCCAATCAAATGGGCAGGATTCTCCTTTCGTTCCCCAGCTGGATTTCCACATTGCTGCTATGTCCAAGCATCCTCATTGACATCAAGTGCAAAGTTATGTGTTGAAGCTTCTGTAAATACACTCAGATGTGGAAATACAAACTCCCTCGTAACAAAATGTACATATAGCTCACACAAGACAAAGTCCATCATGGCCAGGGGACAAAATGATAGTGTTTTTATAAATATAAATATATATTAGGTTTGACAACCTTCGGACTGTTACATGCACTTTCTTGGAAAGTTGGAAGATCTTTATGGGTCCAGTTTCTCTACACTTTAATACCTACTAACAACTAAGATACTGTAATTCTTTACTCTAATAATCAAATACATCAGTTTTCCAAAAGAAAGATTGTGTTTGTGTGATTTTATTCCCTTCTTGTTTTATCATGTGATTGAACATATCCCACTGACAATTAATTTCATATTTAAAGCATTTCATATTTCCATTTGAAAGAATGAGTGTTTTTCTGCTCCAGCAATAAAATTATTGAATTATTTTTGCTCAGCAGCTCAAAGCATGTGGGTAGCATGTGGAATTGTCCTTACAGTCACTTTCTATAGTTTGTCATTGAGAGTTTTAGCTTTCCTGGTCATTCATTCATTTAAAATGATCACATTTTTAACTTCATCATTTCTGTTGTCGTCAGTCCTTTGAATGATAAATGAAACAGTCACCGCTCCTCAATCCCCTGCTTGGTGTGATGGACTGAGGAGGACGTTTCTCCCGTTGTCACTTATCAATACACGTTTTACCGAATTGCAATACAACATCTTAGCTGGCGGGAAGTAGTGTAGGCCTACCTGTTCGCATTTTGCCAAGATAAAATAGGGAACAACTTCAGAGTGGGTGCGATTTTAGTCAGCTACGTTAACAAGGTGTCTTCTGGCTGCAATCGGCATTTTCTGAATCCTTTTTTCGAGATCTTTTTTCTTCTTTGAAAATTCATCTTTTATTGGGAATGCGGCGATATAATTAAGAGCTACGATCAAACGGCCATCCGGATGAGGCCCTTTGACGGCACTGAAGGCATTTCTATTTTTTATTCGAAGTGATATTTTTTTCCCTTTTGTATTTCAACAGCTGCATTTAATTTAACACATCGTTGCACATCTTGCAATACAGGATCTGTTAACTTCTGTCCCGCATCCACGGCTCTTTCCTCTCCTCTTTACAAAACTAAATTCCCCCAATATTTACGTTTTATATTTCAAGATGTCGAAGCTAAATGATCCTTGCCCACAGAGCCTGTTTTCTTTTTAACAGTCACATCTGTTCCCCTGAGCTTTGTTTGTGCAGCACCTCCGCTTCCTGAGAGATTCTTTCAAAAGACAGAAAGGAAAATAAAAGCGCCAGATCGCCTACATCCTTACTTCCCTCCTAATTATAAAGCTAAATTTCGTTTAGAGTCATCACTTGGTTAACGACCGATGATATAATTAATAATAAAGTCTAGACTGTTTCGATCATTATTTTTGTTTTGTTATTATTATTTGTATTATTATTGTTTTGTTGTTGGCCTACTATTATTATTATTATTATTATTATTATTATTATTATTATTATTATTATTGGTATTATTATTTATAATAATAATATGTTAATGTGTTTCCAAATGCACTGTACAGAAATTTAGGCCCATTAGATGTTAAAAATAATCTAATTATTTAATTAAAAATCACATTTAGAACTATGAGCAGTACTTTAATTTGTAGCCCATATTAATAGGCCTAACTAAGAAAATGAACCTGGAGGAATTTCTTTTAAAAATGAAACACACTTTAGATTCAGCCAACTAATAATGATGAGTTTTGCAGGAATGACACAAGCCTGGTCTGCATTAACTGAATGTAAAATGCAAGAAAATATATATTGAAGGCTTAGATAAGAGCAGGATGGGACATTTCTCTGCAGGTGGGAGATACAGAGAAATATCAGAAGTTAATACATGCTTTTTCATTGTGCAACAAACCCCTCTGAGTAGTCCCACACTTCTCCCTGGACGGCCCTGGCCCATTTTGCCTAAGCATCGATTGAGCTGTGGAGTATTACAGAAACACTTGAATCTCAGGTGGCAGGAATGTGTACAATTGATCTCTTCCACTGTGGCTCCCAGCAGTGGCTTTTTGCTCCACAACACAGCGCACCACAGGAAGAGCCGGGTGAGCGCAGTGAAACCCAATCGCTGCAGACCGAGAGGGGCTGTACCGGTCGGCCCAGCTCACTGTCACACTTTATTGTCATGGAGGAGAGTGCTGTGAGTCTCATCCACTGCTGTGCTATACAGTGCCATACGTACTGACTGTGTGCTTTCAGAATGCAGAGTATGTACACTTAGGTACAAACACACTCTACGACAGATGTTAATGTACATGCACAGCCACACACACACACACTCTTACACATTTTGATACATTGACACATCCATCCTGTATTTATTTTAGTGTTGGTGTAGTGTAATGTTTGTTATTTTTTCAAATGGCTTGATGGCCTTTTGCTGCAACTTCCTGGAGAGGATGGGACCCATCAGAAAAGGAACATTACTTTCTCTTTAGCTGTAAGCCACTCCTATCCACTTACTGTACTCTTGAATGTTCATTAAAGGACTGGCCTTAAGTATGGGTTGTATGAACAGCTGCCACACTGCAGAAATAAGATAATTGCATCTGCTTCCAATGCAAGTCAGCTTGTTTCAGTTTCTTGACTCAAAAGGCATTTATCTCATAGTAGCAGAGTGATCTGCCTTATTCTGCCTTCAAGATACTGACACTTGAAACTGCAGTGAAACTGCATTGGAAACAACAGGAATTATCTCTCCCCCATTGGCAATTTTTTTCCACTTGTTTTAAGACACAATAGATCTGAGGCTAATTGTCTTGTTAAGATAGATATATTTTGCAATGCATGGTACAATCTATCCATAGGGGTTTTAAGGAAGAACTGGCAGCAAAAAAATGATCCATTTAAAGAATCAATTTAAGTTAAAATCAACTGAAATTTCCTTTTTCATTAATTCCAGCGGGGCCTGTCATATATACAATATCACTTGATTACTGATGATTAGCTGAACAAGCATGTTTAAAATACTGTAATGCTTTCCAGTAATAATGTTGGGATATCATGGCAGGTACCTGTGTGTTACATAAATATACCAGCACTCTATCTGATTACATAGTTCATTACATTACTCACACTGAACTCACTAGTTAGTTTCTAGCAAAAAAAAGAAAAGAAAGAATACAAACAGCTCCATGTCTCTTCTATTGACCTCTAATTTACATGTTGTTGTTTTTTTATTCATATTTTTTCATATTTTTATTTATTTCACAGGGCCTTCTGCTTACAGGTCAAGTGAAGATGAAGCTGCATGGATGAAGCTGCATCTTGGAAAGTGGGAGCCCCCTCCCATGTCCTCTGCCTTGTGCTGTCAGCCCTCCTGAGTCGATACAAACTGTAGCCTGGGGCCCGGTGAGGACTCCCTGCTGAGGTTCTGGCCTACTGCTGGGAGATCAAAGCCCCATGGAGAACAATGGTGAGGCTGGGTTAGCCGTCCGCGCTTCACTTTCCCCGGACATACAGCCACACCTGCCCACACTGTCAATCACTCCCAGGTGATGGGCCTGCAGTAAGGGCTACTTGCTGCAGGGACCTCCTGCTCTGGCTGCTATTACATGGGTGTTAAAGCTGCAGTGGGCAAGATTTTGATGTAAAAATATACCCATCTTATCAGGCTAAAATCACAAATTGGGGCTGCAACATAGCGACTTGTCCTATTTGCCCAAATTAGCTCTGGTGTTGGGTGTGGTCAATGGCGGGAAATGTTCTCGGGAAGCACGGGAAGTGACGAATCGAAATTTAAGAGCGAAATACAAGTGCTCTGTCCCAGAGAAAGCTGGATTTACCAAAGACGAACCGTTTCACAATTTCTGGTTAATGAAGTCCTTCAAACTTTCAAACATGTCATCTGGGGCCGCCAACACGCGTAGTTCCCTAGTGCAGCTTAAATACATGACCTTCACTTTAAAATTGGTACTGGGGTAATGTAAGTTGTCTCTATGTCCGTGTTTTGATGTACTGAATGGAATGCAGGGGTTTCTCTTGGTGACACTGGTGCAAAAACATACTGACTAACAAAACTGACTAAAGAAAACACAAGGCAAACTGACACTCATACATTAACAACAGGAACTTGCATACTGAGCAAGACATTCAATAAACAGTAGACTATGCATATCTCTCTAGAAATATAAATACAGCATTCATCACTAGGTTTTTTTAGGCAGGACGGCGTGCAGTATGATTGCAGCTGTACAGGAGGTATGGTGTGTTCAGGTGCTATTACCTTGGTGTTAATGCTTTGGATTTGGTATTATGTTTCCTGTAAGTTGTTTGTGGGTGAAGTTGTTGAAGTTCATCTAAAAAGATACTTTTCTACTTCTACTGATAGACCAAATAAAATGCAGGATTTTCTTAGCTATTTTGATACCCCAAATTTATGAATCGTTTTATATGCTTCCCACTGCTGAGGATGTACAGTTCATTTTCTAAGCTCACAGTGCCTGGCTGATTATTTGACTGTGAATGTTGTTAATTGGTGAATGTGTTGAATGTTGTCCTCGTATGGTGTGGACTGCAGTTTTGTGCTGGTGCTTTTGTGCTACCCTGAATTTCCCTCAGGAGAAGAAATGGTATCATATTGTATAGAAAATCTGATTTATTGATTTTTAAATTAATCTAAACCTCATCGTCATTTGCACTGTCGTTCTCCTTCAGCCGTCTCGTGGTCCTTTGGTCTTCCTGTGGTTCTCATCATGGTGTTTCCTGTGGAAAACGGAGACTGTCTGCAGCGTGTACACAGCTGGTTGGAAGACAAGGCCTCTAGATTGTAAGTACAAACATCAAGAGGGATTTTGTTCGGCCTGTGGACTCTCACAGTTATCACAGACGAGCAATCAAAGTCTTCTAGGAAATATCCATCCGCCCAAACCCAACACTTTTTTTCACTTTGCTTCTGTTTGTTCTCCATTTAAGTTGTGCTTTGGTCTTATGAGGGTTTGGAGATAGAGTCTTTGCATGGTTTATTTTTATGGCACAGTCATCTGCAGACTATCCTAACGTCAAGGCCATTTATCTTGCAGTTCATCCGCTCCTTGCCTTTTGTGTGGTGAGAAAGAGAGGCACAGGCCCATATTGCATTTCATGACCTATTGTGCTGAAGGAGTACCCAGACAAACAGGTGGGAGCCCTAATACGAGCTCTTCATAGACCAGGCACACCAAACTTGAGGCTCCCTGGCTATTCTTTAATAAGGCACTCATGCTTGCAGAACGGCAACAATGCTCTGTTGCCCTCATCGTCAAATGGGATCCTTCAGGGATGCTAATGAACATACAGTAAGGGCTTGTCTTACCCACAGAGCCCCTGCTGTCTGTGTCTCCCAGTTTATCATCACTACTGAAATTGCATGGCCGTTTTAGTAGGCTTTTACTGCAAGAGGGACATTTCCTCCATTGTGATGCTAATTCTTTAAAATTTCGTGTCCAGGGTTTGTTCTTTCAAGAGAGGTTCAAGAGACTGGGGCTTTCGACAGAGTACAACCATCTTTTTTGTTTTCAGGTTAAAAACTTGCCGCCGAGGGCTTTCTACATTGACTCTAACAGCTAATTTAATTTAACGTGCATTTTCCATTTTGAGATGAATCACATTTCCTCGTTTTGTACAGTAGAATAGGGACAGATCGTCTTTCTTTCGTTTAAGAGACCAGCTTCGAGATTAAGTAGGCTGATTGTGTCCCTTTCACCATCAGAATTACGGTTGGTAACCCTAGCCAGGGCTGTCTGCTCTGCGGCTTAGACACACACAGACTTGTGGACACTCTCTGTTAATGTCATCTCGCAGATTCAGTTTCCTCATCACAATCTAACCTTAAGCCTCACAACCCCTGACACATATTCTTTCTCGTTCTCACAGTGCCAAAGCATGCCAGTAGGGTGAAAAAGCTATTCCACTGCCATGGCTTCGGATGGAGATATTGATATTGAGCGTCGAGTGACTAGGAAGGAGCCCTTCAGCCCCTTGTCAGGTGTGTTTGATTCCATAGGTGCTCCGGAGAGATGCCTTGAGTTTATTGAATTTGTCATTTTCGGCCTGGGAGTGAAAAGGGCACCTGTGTGCCGCCGTAAGCCCCCACCACCAGTACTGCCACCCACATCACACTATGACAGCTGATGTGCAAGGACAACCCTGAAGCTGTTGTTTTTTTTTTTTTTTTTAAACAGTCCATTCTTGTTTCAGTGTTCAGCCTCTGTGTACATTATTCATCAGGGAAACAGCTGAAAGGATATTTACTTTGTCATTTTCTCATAAAAGCCTCCTCGGGCACTTTAAGTACAAAAAAAGTCACCCAGGGTTACAGCGAGAAAAATGTAGTTATTTCCAAGGCAGGTTTAGTGCCCTGTCAGACTCAGCTTGAGGATCGTTATAGTGAAGGATACTGGCCACCCACATCAGCACTAGATCAAAGCAATGGCCTGCTATAGTAGCATGAATATCCACGCACGTTATTGGAGTGTGGTAGGCTCTTCTGCCCAGTCACTGACTGTGGGAAAATGAGTAAGGTCTGATAGAGATAGATTCATCTGCTCTACTGTGGCCTCTCTTTTTGATGGGACTCTGGACTGGTTTACAATGTACACTAGGTATCTGATGGACAAGGATCAGAGCTCTGCCACCCACTCTGCTGAACACTAGTCATTCTCTTTCTCCTTTACTCATGGCTGGTTTCCTCACCGGACATCTTGTTGTAGGCAAGAGGAAGCGCCTTCCTCTGTGAAATGTGTAATCAAATGTTAGATAAGTAATGCATTAGGTCATGGCAATTCCCACAATGCGCTGTTTGATATGGAGATGTGTATGTGTATGTGTATGTGTCTGTATGTGTGCATGAGTGCATGTGTGCATGGTTACGGTCCTGTGTAACTCAATTGCACTGCCAGGGTTAGGCATTTGATGTTACATTATTTTATGCTATGTTATGTTGTAAGTCTGCACCACCTGGGATCAATAGGAAATATCCCAGATCCAGCAGGTTAATGTTTAATCAATCATTTAGAGAGAAGCCGCTAAATGGCCAAGTTTATTTTTAACCACTGAATCACATTAAATGTACCAAGGCTTTTATGCACCAAAAGTCATTTAGAAAGAAAGCATCCTTTATTAGTTTACAGAGGGGAAATTCTTGTTTTTTGCACACCCCTGACTAGATACACACACACGCATATATATATCACCACACACATGCACATGCAGCTCAGGTGAGAGGACAGAGTGCAGCCACAGAGTGGCATACCTGGAGCAGTTTAGGGGTTACGTGCCTTGCTCAAGGGCACTTTGGCAGTGTTGGTGGGCAGTGTAGCTGTGACACCAGTCATTTTTTCCAATCACCAGCTCACAGCTGGAATGCACCCTCCTGGTGGTGCTGGGGATCAAGCCAGTGACCTTCTGGTGATGGGTTGGCCTCTCTACCTGCTAGGGCAACCTGCATAGGGAAATTGCATTTCCATGTTTTACTGCCACTGTAGTAATATGTTGTTTCATTCTGTGCATCCTAGGAATGTTTTCAATCGTCACTATGTGACGATAATGCTACTGTCACTATGTGTTTCTCCTTCGCCATGAGCTGCTGCTATGTGATTTGGCTGAAGCACCTGTGGTATGAAATCAACGCCCACTCAGCAATAATGCTCTCTGAGGCTTGGCCTGTTTACTAAATAACCGATCCATATAAAAGCAGCAGATAAAACTGACTGACCCTCATATACTTAATAATTGCAGCTATTTGACCAAATAACATTTTTCAGGATGCTGTGTGTCACAGGCCATCGATATTCCTTTAATCGCTGTTAGTTATTGCCCTACTTACTTACTTGTTACTGCTGTGGATGGCCAGTCTCCAGTGGTCAGTCTGGCCCCAGGCAGCAGGGGAATGAGATGCTAAATGGTTGCGTAAACAATTTGATTATGCCGTTTAATTCCCATCATATAGATCTGCTGGCCTGCTGATGCACTCATTTCTGTGAGGCTGTAAAGCATAGTGCTGACCTGCCCACCTCACGCCACCAGCCCTGGAAGAGCCAGTTTCTCCACCATGGCCTCCAGATCAATAGTGACTCCTCAGCGGTTATGGACCGGTGTCTTGCAGCCTTCACCTTCTAGCCTTCACCTCTTGCCACTGACCTTCCCGTGTTCAGCACCCGCCCTACCCTCCTCTGGAGCTCTGTTCAACATCTGTTGTGAGAACCTCTAAGAATCCGTTCTGTTAGAACCTCTGGCATGTTGTGTTTGTGGTTGTGGCCTGGCTCTTGGGCCCTCAATCCTATGTTGTTGAACTAAGGTGTTGTAATACAAGGAGTGTAGAGGGTTAACCCTCCCCATCAAGACAGACCGCCTTGGCAGAGTGAAAAATGAGAAATGAGCACAGTAAGCTCTCAGCCCCAGTTGCCCAGTTCCCAAAATTAACATTTCAATTCAAAACCAATAATAACGCATTGTGTCTGGCCTGAATGAGTCCTGCTGCAAGGGGAAGGCGATACCTCCTGTTCCTGTGTCAATGAAAAAGCTCCTTCATCTTCTGCTAAAGAGCCCACACAGTCTGAGGTCAGCCAGTCAGCCTTGGTTACACTGCACAGGCATGCCTGGGTGGATGGCTCTAGCTTCCTGGTGCCTTTATAAAAGCCAGGAACTACACACACACACACACACACACACACACTCATGTCATGCTCTGCATGAAGATGATGGCTCTCAAGTTCTACCAGAGAGTACTCAGCACATTGAAAGGAAAGTACACTTTTGTGTTCCTTGAAATGAATTGCAGTACCTAATTGCAATATCATATGACCATGTCAGGCCTACCAGTATATTCTGATTTGAAACTTAATATTTGCATGAGAGTAAATAATCTCTAGATTTGCATTCCACTTTTTTTCCTCCTGGACTGGAAGCACTGCATTCATTGAATTGTGACACCTTATCTTGCTCTTACTTGTTGTGTCTTGAGTATATATGTGTGTCTCTTCATGTTCACCCTCGTGATATGCTCAGTGACAGGGGATCCCAGGCACTCAGAAGGGGCTACAAATGAACACACTGTGCTGGGGTTTGGGCGTCTTGGCTCTTGAAAATGGGATTTGGAGCCAGGCTCTGTGGCCCTGCCAAGAAGGTGTCAGAGCCGGCCTCTGCTACATGCTCCCCTCCATCAGAGAGCAGATTACCCATCTGGGAGGTGAGGAGAAGGGACATAGGGCAATTTCAAGAGAATGCCGTGGCTTTTTCTATTGAGACTGGATAGGTGTGCAAGGCTATCTACTAGCTGTCTGCTCTGAGAGATGCAAGCTGTGTTAGTGCGAGGTGATTCCTCACATGAACTGTACTGTCTGTTAGGCTGAGTTAGGCTCCCATAGCTGATATTTCACTTCTCTGTGCTAGCACTGAGGGTCACTCTAGGCACCAAATCGGTTAGGGTCCAATCAACAGAAGAGAAGACTCTTACAAGTGCACACACATATACACACACATTACTACACGGTGCAACCACCATTCATGCGCAGGGCGTTTCACCCTGAAGTACTCCAGTGGAGCTGGAGTAGCAGACAGTGGTTGTACCGTGCAGTTCCCAGGTGTGAATGCGTGTAACCAAATATGAATGCAAAGCAGGGCGTTGCTGAAAGCGAACACACATATTCAGCAAACCTTCCCTGGATAAATTAACAGCCCGAATAATACACCAATGACACAAAAACACATTATTGTGCACTATTCTGAAATACCTTACTTGGCCACGACTTTTGTCTGCCTTTTGGCTGGGAGTGATGACATCAGTGCTCCCAGCAAAAAGGCCAGCTCCACTAATAAGGCACTGTTGGGACTGCTGCTCGCTTAGGTTGTCAATGAGTCTGTCTTGATCTGAGGATTAGGCCAGTCGTTCCAATTACAGCCTGGTGCCTTGAGGTTTGTCAGGCATTGACACGGACGCCTGTCGATGGCCCTGGTGCATATTCCAGGCCCCACTGAGTGACAGGCGCCAGCACGTTAAGAGACGATGATGCTCTGTGTGTGTGTGACAGAGGTGTGTGTGTGGAGGAGGGGGGTGGGTGGGGCGTCTGGAAACTTAGTATCTCATATCCGTATCATAGCTATCAACTGTTGATAGTCTATCCTATACAGATTTTTTGCAACTGGAATTAGACATCTATTTTGTCAGATTTCACAGTAAGAATTAATACGAGCTGTGCCCTGCAATTACAGGGATGGCCAACGATGAGTCATGGGAGCAGGATTGAGCTCTTCCACATCAGCACTCAGTAACCTGACATGGCTTGGCTGGACTCAGCCACCTCTCATCTGGTCATCTCTCCTGTCCTCTTGCACAAAACCCAAACACCCCCTCCTTCCCCACACACACACTTGCACAGTGACACACACACACCCATAGGAGCAGAAATATATACACGTTCACCTGCACACATACACACACACAAGCTTGTCGCCTGGGAGGCCAGTGGTGACTTTACACCCACAGAGTGGTGGGTCATGTGACACAGACTGCCGTGTTTGATACTTAATATTCACCACCTGGTGTTATTTACATGCCATTAAATGAGAGATGGGCTGTCTGAACTCAGAACTGTCCTCGCTGACTTTCTACACACACACACACACACACACACACGCTGGGAGAAATTATGAAGAAGTCCCTTTGTGTATGCTAAATGGAGCATCCACATTTTTTAGATTGTTTCCCACCATGAAATAACCTTTAAGATTTTTCTGTCTTTCATTTCATGGCGGGCCTGCCCTCCCTTTCTGGTGCTGTAATGTTATCTGGGAGAGATGTTAGCAGGCCGTGATTAAATATGAATGGAGCGTTGTTGGTTGCTTGGCCAGTTTGTTTGGCTGAGTGCTGGCCTAGGGAGGAAAGCTCATCAAATCAGTTGTGTTGGTGTCATTCTACACCCATACAACACTCCCTGACAGGGAATCTCGGTGGTCCTGTGTGAAAGGGAGTGGGAATCACCTGTATTCAGAATTAATGGATTCAAAATAACCCACAGGCTCGCACTTTAATGAATGCCAGATTAATGAAAAAAGGGCCCCTTCTCCCCCTTCGCCCCACGTTGCATGACAACATTTTAAAATTGCATGCTGGCGCAGATAATTCTCTTATTCTGTGCAATTGGATGCTGACCAGGGTTAATATGTAGGGTGTCATTAAATGGAAATGTTGAGTTGTGAAGGGGAACTGTATGATACAGGGAGTCTTTTCTATAGAGCTGAGTTCCTTCTTCTTGCTGGCAGGGGCCTGCTTTATTTGAGGCAACTCAAGCATGAATTCTGCGAGGGAACGATTGAGGACAGTTATATTCACTTCTGTTTGTTGCCCGGTTGAATGAAATGACCTTTAAGATAAAGCAAATCTCTTGGGCAAGTCAGGTGGAGAAAAGGCCGCACAAATAGGGCAGATGCAGTGAAAGGAACTTTTTAAATGCGACAGTGAAGGAGGGCTGCTAGACCATGGATAGTTAAAAGACTGTTGTTTGCTGGTAACCCTGCTCTGCCACCATGACAATGCCACGGAGGAGGAGGAGCTCACTATGGACACTCCTTATTTTGATTCCACACAAGAATGAACACCAGGGAATTACTTTTTTTCTATTTTATTTTTAGCTTAGCTGTCAGGGAAAAGTCTTGTGATCCCCCCAGAAAATGATTTTGGTTGCGGACTCCACCAGAGGAATAATGCATGGTAATCTAGAGACTTAATGAAGTTACTACTGCAACCTCCATTCATTGGAAAGGCCTGTCATTAGTACCCCTAAAGAAAACGTATTTTCTATGGTTGGGTCAACTTGAATTCCTCCCGACTAGCCTCTGTGCCTTCAGGAGAGACACATAACCTGTATTCTCCCAGTGATACCGACACTGTAAAATTTAACTGAATGTGAAAACATGTCCTGAAGAAGAACCACCAAAGAAGGTGGTAATACAGTCCGTTATAACAACAACAAAATGAACCCTTTTGGTAGCAGCCCACTTGTTGTTTTCCTCGGTAGTCTGGAGTTGATTGGGCTTTGCCACGACTCAACAGCTTTGCCACCTACAAAGAGGGCAGACTCTGTGCTGCCCGGGTACTTTTAGTGAGGAAGTTAATCATATACCTCAGAGTAGCGCGACACAAGAAAAGCAATGTTTGTAAACCTGCCCCCATGGCTCTGCCCATAATTGGCTCTACAAGTGACTGCCTCAGCTTCCTGTCAGCATTATATCTGTGTTCACACCAACCCAGCTGGTAAGACATTTGTTCCTTGGTAACATGGCTGCTGTTTTGATCTTTGGACTGTGAAAGCAAAGTAGCTCTCACAATGGTAGTAATGTGGGGAGGATTTTCCAGGCTGTGGAGGAAGCTGGGCAAAAATGTCCTGCTGCCTTGGCCCCTTGATGTTGTTGGGGCTGGTTTCTCTGTTTGGTTACGTCTGTTTTATGATGTTTAAGCAGTTTTTGTTTTTCTTGAAATGCTCAGTGTAATACACGATATACATCAGATGTGGTTTGGTTGGCCTATTTTTTGCTGTGAGAACTCCCTCCTTAGTTTTTTTCTGAGTTGTGTTCCAAAACACTATATATCCATATTTTGAAAAAAAAAGTCATTACCTATAGTTCATCATTCCATATGTCTAAAATATAGGCGGTCCCATTTGTAAAAGCTTTATCATTTCATTGACCAAGGATTTAAATTATGTTCTATAAATCTTGCACTTTAAATCATTTTGTAAGAGCAGGCATCTCTTTTATCAAAATGGGGACATTTCATTTTAGAATGACACTGTTCAAAAACACATCAGTCAGTAAATTTTGAGAATAATAAAACAACAACAACCGAGTGAGACCTCTTTCTTTAGTTGAGGAAAAGAAGTTTGAAGCAGTCCTCATGTCGTGGCAATGAACAGATTGCCATTAGAAGGCAGTAAGGATGCGGAAGCTGAACTTTATTTTGAAGTCAACACATGCAGGGAATCTGAGATTAAAATTGGAAACGTTAAAATACTGCTGCTGACACCTCGACGTGTGGAGGGATGTAACTTCCTGTGCAGCTGTCAAGAAACACTTCCCAGCACCTCCCAAGCTGCTGTAGCGCTTGTATCTGCACCTCAGCCCTGCTAATAAAGCATGCAGGATAAATGGGAGAACAGCACACACTGGAATAATAATAATTAATCATAGCAACCCTTGATTTGGAGGCTGACAATCATTTTGTTGTTGTGTCCTCCTGCAATGCACAATTTCCTTTTTTCCTGACAGATTGGAATGAAAAACAAGCATCCAACCCACACACGTGTGCGTGCGCACACACACACAGAGAAACACACCACATCCAAATGAACATAGAACATTTGTTCTCAAAGTGGACTTTTAATTCATTTCTCTTTTCTCAAAAAATACCAGTTAAGTTTTAAAATAATACATAACAAATTGTTAATTTGACAAATGATGAATTTACCTCTGATTGTTGATTAGTAAAGGCCCATGAACCTTTGGATGTTGCATCATGTGTTTGTTGTTCTTTTGACGGGTGTATGGGTTTCTGACAGATATCTTAGCCAGGTACGAGGCGGGAGTGCTCAAGTTGCAGCTGCTTGGCCACATGTGTTTGTAACGGCTTCCCTGTTGTAGTTGTAGTTCAGAACTGGTCCTCTTTGTAGCGGATGCATGTGTGGCTGAATATGACTTTCTCCGGCTGGTTCTCCCATTTATAGTCAGGCTCGATTTGTTTGGGATTTTTTGGAAAACCACACACTGATGAACATCCTGCCCGAGACATTTAATTGTGGCTGCTCCATTTTGTGCACAAGCTGTGCTCTCTGTTTTTAAACCTTGTTTATTCAAAAGCGTCCACATGTTGATTATAACCCTATTTTCCCTTCCTTTGGCCTCGGTCACATCTTTCATGAGATTATGAACCCAGATGGATATTGATGGGTATGGAGTTTGGATTCATGTTATTCATTTGTTATTCATGCAATCATTTATTTTAGGGACTACAAAGTGCAATTTGCAATTATCTTTGATCTTTTATAGATTTTGATTGGCCCGTAGCATGCACTGCTAAACTGTGATATTACTTATTATTGATAAGACTACTTGCAACAATATGTAACAATATTTCCTCAATATTGCCTTCCTCAGGGAAGAGAGAGGAATACTGCAATAAAAGGACAAACAGTATTTGGAATGCATGAAGAAGCACCTCGGTCATAAATAGCAGTGGGGGGAGGCTAAATATTGACTGTGTGACACCACACTGATGTCTCTTGTGACTGTCGGCTTTTGTTTTTCCTCTGCCAGCGTGTGGTTGTAATTGAACTGTAAACAACACCCACCATGTTATTATTTACTGTGCTATGCTACTCAAACTGTTTGACCAGCCACCCACTCCTCCCCAGGAACACAACCCTGAGTCACTTTGACGTGTTATCTAAAAGGCAGTGAAAACAATATATGGCCAGCTCATCCATAAGTCATGGCTTTTGGCGCAGCACCGGTGCGTCCGACAGAAAAGGGCTTTATGAATGGCAGAAAGTCTGTGAATGATAACGGTCATTAATATGTCCATTGAGGGTCACCACATTCATGCCACATATCAAATCCCCTTTGAATGAGATCAGTTCCCTCCTGTCAGAGCCCATTAGATCCGTCCCACAGCCCCAGTGGCCAGCTGACAGGGGAGAAACCCAAGCCCCAGCCCTAGCACCATTAGCATTAGAAAATGAGCAATCAGCTGGAATGAAGCACAAGAGGGGGTGGGGGCTGGGGACTCGTCCAAACTTTAGCAGTGATACCCGGCAGATACTATGCAAAATGTAACACCATGTCAGAGCGGCGTTGTGCTCTACACACAACCAAAAATACCGTGTATGTATTTGCAGGTATTGTACGCACACACAGTTTTAATTGATGTTGTGGCAGCTTGTTAATTAAATGAAATATTTTGAATGAACACATTTGTTAGGTGGAATGCGTATCCTGGTAGTTGGTAGTGTCTCTCAGAGAACTGAACTACTTTCACTCCACTGAGAATGTACTGGCTGCTCATAGAAAATTGTGTTGAACCTTTCTTTGACATTGCAAAATAATTGAGTTAAAACACTCGATAAAGCATTAATTAGCTTAGCAGTCTGGAGCAGATAACACAGATAAAACCCGATGTAATTCATATTGATTAGAATATGCACATTGAGCGCAGCCTCTTAAGACAAGTTTTCCTTATTAAATGGACACAAAGCCGAGGTCATTATTCGTACAAAGAAAGATCACTTTAGATTTTATCTTTTCACATAAAAAGGTTTGATTGGATTTCTTTCTGAGGAAGCTGCACAATCTATTTTATTCTGGTTTGATTGTATTACCTCTTAATTAGTTTGTATATTGAGTAGAACAGGCTTTATTGATTTGAGGTGCATTCATTTGCATTGCAAAAATCCCCTTTAATCCAATATAATCTCATCCTGACTCAAACGCTGCAGACTGCATCTTTGAGTCACTCTTTTCTCTTTTTTTCCAAAACATTCTTCTGGCTTGCCTTGAGGTTGATACAACCTGATGTTAGAAATGATTAACTGCTCTCTGCGTATGCAAGATCATTTCCTCCGTTTGCATTTAAAGTCCAGTCAATTTCTGTGTATTTCACACAGAGAATTGTGTTGTGTGTGGAGTATTTTCCTTTGGTTGTGTTGTGGGGGTTCATTTGGGGCTGTTTCAGTGAATGATTGGCACTTGTAGATGGTGTGTGTAAATCTGCTGCTGAACACCCGCGGAGCCTGCAGAGTCGTGTCACACAGGAATCAACGTCGGAGGCGTCAAATCTCTCCCACCCGCCCAGAGCACAGCGGCAGGCTTAACAATTCTCTGTAATTAACCTCACCTGAACTTTAATGGCCCACCTCCGGGACCAAGGGCCCTGGCTGTGTAAAATTACTGTCACACACGGAGCCAAGGGGGAGCCATGCCACAGCGGGTGCGTTCAAGTCAGACAGCTGAGAGGGAAATGGACCCCTGTGCAACACCTAATACTACCAGCCAGATGTCGACACGTGCACAGAGCTCCAAGAGAGGCCAAGCTGTTGTCTTATAATAATGTGATAATGATAATAATAATAATAATAATAATAATGATGTCATTCTTTATTGATTGCCCTAAGAAATTTGTTCAACTGCAGGGTCAGCTACAGAACAGTGTCCCTTCTGTGATTTCAGGGATTCAGGGATTGAAGGCCTGCTGCCCTCTTAATCATGTTTTCTGAGCCACTTCAAGAGCCCTCACACAACAGCTGCATGCAACTACCAGGACGTTCGGCACTGTGAACATCTGAATCCTGTGTGTGCCGGGGGTTTGTCCTGGTCTGAGCCCAGGGCTTTGGGACAGACGGGTGACGGGGGGTGCGGTGGGGGGTTACATGTCTGTCCGATACAGTGAGTCTGAAGTCAGCCAATTGCCCTGTGGTACATTAAAGGCAGGTTTCCTGTAGCGATGTTCTCACAGAGTGTGTGTGTGTATGTGTGTGTGTGTGTGTGTTGGGTGGGTGTGTATCTGTGTTCATGAGCCTGGTGGCTGAAACACACACAGGGCAGGAGGGTGAGTCACAGCCACTATCCCAGGATCAAACGGTTCCAGTGGGCTCTGGGTTTACCATCAGGCCTGATTACCCTAGTATTTATCAGGCTGACTGCGGTGTGGTCCTCTGTCTTGTCTCAAGAAGAGGGCATTGGATAGGGAGGAGGCCCAAGCATCGGTCATTATTTCTCTGTGTCTAAAACCCTCCTACTGTACTGTGTAGCTGTTAATCTTTGCTACATTGCAGTATTGTAAATATGGCCGATGTATGAAATTGAGATGCCACCACCTCATGCATTCTTGATTTGTAGTTTCACTCACCAAGAATACCAATCTTATAATTGATTCTTTATTTTGGTATCTGAAAAATACAGTAAACAAAACTTGGAAAGGAAAGTGAATTGAAATTTGTTATGAATTTAGATTATTCAGTATGTAATAGTGCAATTCAGTAGGCTTATATTGCATTGAGAGACAGACAGATTCTTCATAAATCTCTGGCAGGACTGGGGTGTCATCAACAGCAAATTACAGAAAACAAAGATCATGATACAGAAGATTAAAGAAGCAATACTGTAAATCTGGACTCAGTACTGCAGGCAGCATAAAGGTATCGAATAAATACAATTTTGAAAGGGAAGGATGAATTGAAATTTATAATCGGCTTAACTTCTTCGCTCGTTCAGGTCAGGTCATGTGGTAAATTAAGATTATAGATTACCGTTTATTGTTTAGCAGGGAGACAGCAGG
>OOFE01011060.1:0-14121 GCA_900323365.1 Monocentris japonica
CTTCAAGGTTCGACATGTTGTGCGTTCAGAGATGGTATTCTACCTTGGTTGTAACGAGTGGTTATTTGAGTTACTGTTGCCTTTCTATCATCTCGAACCAGTCTGCCCATTCTCCTCTGACCTCTGACATCAACAAGGCATTTTCGTCCACACAACTGCCGCTCACTGGATATTTTCTCTTTTTCGGACCATTCTCTGTAAACCCTAGAGATGGTTGTGCGTGAAAATCCCAGTAGATCAGCAGTTTCTGAAATACTCAGACCAGCCCGTCTGGCACCAACAACCATGCCACGTTCAAAGTCACTTAAATCCCCTTTCTTCCCCATTCTGATGCTCGGTTTGAACTTCAGCAAGTTGTCTTGACCACGTCTACATGCCTAAATGCATTGAGTTGCGGCCATGTGATTGGCTGATGAGCTATTTGTGTTAACAAGCAATTGAACAGGTGTACCTAATAAAGTGGCCGGTGAGTGTAAGTCTTAACTTCTTAAACCACATTTTCTTAGACAGGCTTTTGTGCAGTTATTTTTCTTTATTTATTCTGTATTTGGCTGTTTTATTTCTTTTAACTCTGTTTTAAGCACTTTTGATGGCAGGAAAAGCACATTGTTCATACAGAGTTACTCCTGCCAATGCTAAACCTAATCATAGAAATCTTCATTTCTTCAATCCTTCTTAATCTGATTGTCAGCCCAGAGTTTTAGGGTTGCAGCCCAGGACCCAAAGGACTTTTGAACCTAGGATTACAAGCCATAAAACACATTGTCTGCAAAATTTCCAGACAAAAAAACAATTCACTTCTCATCTTGTTTCATCAGTCTGACGAGGGCTGCCTCAAGAAATTACAAGTTTCATTCCAAAATGAGAATCTACCATTTGAGAAAAGTAAGACCTACTCTTAGAAAATGATACCAACATTTAAATGAATTATGATATAGTAAGTCAAGTCCCTGGTTGGCAAAATGCCAGAACATTTACAGACTAGATCTGACTGTATTTTAGTATTTGAAGTAATGATTTTTTCCAAAAATGGATATCTAGTATTTTGGAACTGAATTTCCTGTATTCATGTATAACTGTGTCCCTGAAGATCATACTTCATGCTAACTAAAAGCACCCATTGGTTTTATTTTTAAGCTTTAATCATGTAAGGAACAAATAGTTGTGACAGCAGGCTAATGGTCAGAGAAGCAGGCTTGTCTCCAATTTGAATCACCAGATCGACAGAGAAAATCTGGGTGGAGAAAGTGAGTGAATAATGCTCCCCTCCCTCGCTTTCTGCCGCCAAAGTGCCATTGAACAAGGGCCCCAATGACTCCACTACAGCTGCTCAGTGGCCAGCAGCAGAAGACTGGTCGTACTGGGAAGCTCCGGGGTGTGAATCCGTAAAACTGTGTGGTTCCTGTGTAGTTCCTTTTCTCAAACATAAATTCAAGACAAAAAAATGCTAAGCTGCTGATAAGAAACATTTTATTTTTTTTAAAATACAGACAAAATAGACAAATATTATAAAAGACATCTGAAACACAGCAAGGCCTGCCACAGGAATAAACTATTTACGTCAAAATGTATCAAGAAGTGCGGCCGCAGCCCCACTCCTTAAAAACGGGCACTTGACTTTCAAGAACACTTCTACACCATGTACTCCCCAGTAATCACACAAGTGGTACGTACCATTACGAGAAAAAGGTTTGAACCCTTATGAATTACCTGCATGTGGTAATGGATCCTCAAATATGGTCTGATCTTCATCTATGTCATAACAACAGATCAACACATTGTGATGTAACAAACGAGGCTACATCTGAGCTGGTCTGGGAGCGCTTGTTGTTGGGGAAAAGGACGTCTGGGCTGCTCTGCTTGCCCTGTTGCCACCGCAAACTTGGATAATAAAAAAAAAAAAAACCTTAGTGTTTATCTATTTTTATAACTTAGATGAAGATCAGACCATGTTTTAGGAGCCATTTCTACAGGAACAGAGGTAATTCAAAAGGGTTCAAACTTTTTCTCGCAACTCTGAAATTAAATGGACAAAATGTAACTGATTTAAACTTGTACTGTACGATTTGTTCAACAGTTCATATTCTCTCATGTTCCTAACAAGTCATAAATACTAATAGTGTGTGTGTATTAACAGTAAAGAAAGTCAGTAATCATTTCATTCTACAGTTTAATGCTTAAGTGCCCCATTCAGGAAATCACTGACACTAAGCTGTGCCGTACCTCCACACCATTTCACTGAACTGATTATGGTCTGCAGAAAAAAGAACCTCAAGAATAAACTTGCAGCATTTACAGAGTTGAGGCCCATCACAGAATATTTGACCAGTTGTTGCCAATGAATACGAGGGACACGCCACTATGTTGGAGGAGTATGAACAAGAAAAGACTCCCAACACCTCTTTGACAAACAAATGGTGTCATTTCTGTATGGCAGTGGTAGGGTGTGTCAATTCTACTATAAAAAGATGTGAAAAGATCAGGGAGGAGGAGGCAAGAACGTTAGTCTTTCCCTTTGTTGTCACACCTCCAACATGGTGGCGTGTCCCTCGTAACCATTCCAGTTTGTGACAAACCTCTACTGGCTCTCAAGCCCTGGCTCATTGTGTCCATTTCAGAGCTGTGAAACCATAACGTGAACAACATGAACAATATGAGCGATGAATACACCGGATACAAAAAAAGACTCGAACTCTCGACAGCCCAACTGGCTGTGGACCTCTTTCTGCCAAGTGGCATCGGGAGCTTTTAGAGCAGCAGGACTGAAGCAAAGAAAGAAGTGGAAAGGTTTTCTGAGCCAGACCTTTAACATTTAAAACACTGTATGTACGTTTAAAGCAGCAAGGGAACTGACTGCAAGATCATTACAAGTACAGCCCTGTGGGTGTGATTATATCAGTTCTAACCATTTCTACAACATGCGGCTATGGCGCCAAAATTCACTGCTAATTTTACCTAGGTGTAAAGGCCACTATTTAGTACTAGTACAAGCTACAAATTTAAGCAAAAGGTTCCTCCTTTTGGAAAGAGTATTGTGACTTTCAAATCCCTCCAAACTGAATTTAACTACAAAGTCCTTAAGGTGGCTTGAAGGAGGAACCAAAGACTGCTACCTTTTCAAGAAATTCACTGCTACCAACACTTTGGATTGGCTGTTTCTGTGACAGTTTTCAATCACTAAAAATACATCTTGCATGTGTTACAGTACCCTGAAATGTGCAGCTTTAATAACAGACCTGCTTTGGCAATAAATAATAATTTAAAGAACAAAAACAACCCTTAAGACTGTATATTGGTATATTAGAAAAGAATTGGGATAATGGGAAATGTAACAGGGCAAGGAAGCTGTAAATGGTATTTTTTCTTAAATCCAGTCTATAGATACATTAAGAACATCAATTCATTAAGAAGTCTTTTCCTCTGTTATTATGTGAAGTGCTGTTAGAATTCAGATTCTGAATTGAGTGAATTCTATCAACACTGAACGATATGCATTAAAAGGTTTTAAAAAGCTTCAAAATAGAGTTTGCCTGTGAGATTCCTAAGACTTTGAAACACTGTTTTCCACTGAAATAAAAATCTGTTGAGATACCCTTCAGTACAAGTTTGCATAAAAATCATAAAACAAATAAATTATAAAAAATATACTGTTCTACTGAAAATCCTTCAAAGATCAACACTGTGCATAACAACAGAATGAATACAGCTGTTGTCAATTTTGCAAAAGGTATTGCTTCACAGTACATGGACATCTCCGATTGGTCCTGGCAGACAAAATTTACTTCTAAAGCAAAAGCCAAAGAAAATTTGCTCTATATAGTAAAAAAACAAATACTGATATCTGACCTCAGTGACAGCTCCATTATGAAACAGCTCCATTACAAACCAACCAAATATTTTCTTAAAATAAGGATTCCATTTAACAGAACCAAGGCAAAAACTGAAATGCAGAACTACGGCACCTCACAGCCATTGACGTCACTTGGAAATCAATGTGAATGTGAACAGGAATTTGGCTGGACGACGGGGATGCAGCAACGATTAACAATCTGTGGTTACTTGAGTTTCCTCAAGTTACCAACACAACCGAGAACCTTGAGGGAGTCATGAGTCGTATCCTAGAGACGAGAAATTATCTTTGAGCGTCCGACTTATTATCAGTCCAATGCTCAGTGAATGGGAGCACCACAAATAAAGGAGCTGTGAAGGTTTGGGTTTTCAGGGAAGAAAAGCAGCAGTGGCAGTGGCTCCTCCAATAAAGAGACTGACCAACAGGGGAAAAAACCCCAAGGTAATCCCTCTACACACACACACACACACACACAGACACACAGACAGACACACAGACACACAGACAGACACACAGACACACAGACACACAGACACACACACACACACACACAAGGCTGCTTAAACCAGTCTGACTCCAGCTGTTATCTGAGATCTTTGGCAACTTTGGGGACTTTGAGAACTTTGTAAATGTTGTTGTGAAAGACTGTGGTGAAGTAGGGTCGCGAGTCCCTGGACATGTGGGAGCAGAGGGGGATTTTGCCGGCGTTTTGGGGGTCTTCCACATCCCAGATCTCTGGCATACTGCATCCAGGCCTGGAAGAGAGAGAAGGAGAAAAAGGAGGAGAGAAAGAGAGGGGAAAACACATTTAATCACATCTATTTGTACAGCACTTTTCAACTGAGTGCTTTACAGACAAAAATATTATAGTAAATAAAGGCAAATGTGTGAGGAGAGTGTGATAAGGCCTCATATTTGTTTGCCTTTTTACCATTCCAGTCAGGAGCTGGTTAAATGCCCTTTGTACTGACTGAACTGAATGCATCACTGATAGAAAAGGGTACTGACTGTACGCATTATCTTTTTAATTGTAGATTGGACTCCTTCTCCACTACCTTATATTTCTTTAGAAGTACGGTGATAGGCACTGACCTTATACTTTGACCATGTACTTTGCCCCCAAGTAAAACTGTAGATGTGATTGTATCCTAAATGCCTAAAATGTAATATGCACTCATCAGTAAATGAGATTTGCCATGTGGAGTTACCTGGTTCGCCTGGTGCACCAGGAGTCCTCCAGAACAAAGTAGTCCACCCCCAGCTTCATCAGGTTCCTCTTCACCATTTCTCCAGACATGCGGCTGTACATGGAATAGACCAGCTTGGTTCTCTCCCTGGGAGGAAAGAACGCAACGTTTTCACAACACAGAATGTGTGGATAGCATGGTGGATAGCAAGTTTAGTTTTTTGAAGTGCTAATACACAGAAGCAAAGCAATCTAAAAAAAGGGACAAAATATACTAATTGCTAACTTGTGCAGACATCCAAGGGGCTCATGGGAACAAAGCAAGAAAAACAATGGCAAGCGGCAACAAGCAGAAACAAACCCAAAATCAAGACAACTGGATTGGATGAATAAAAGCAAAAAAAGGAAAAAAAGGTTTTTTTTGGAACTCTGAAACTGTAAAGATTTGGAAACCATCAGCTGCTGCAGGTCCAGATCTCAAAACCTGGGTTTTTAAAACCATGTGTCAAGAGAAGCAAAAATAAAATGAAAAACAACCATAGGCTCTGACAAAACTATAACTTAAAAACATTTCAGCCTTTTCACAACAGTTTCTTTCCTCATCCACAACATGGGATGCAGCACTAAACAAGCGCTCACTGTCTGTGCTGGTGGAGACAAGATAAGTTCCAAGAGCTTCCAAATTCTGCCAGCACTGGTCCTTATTTTCTTGCCAATACAGCAGTGGAGCTGCGTCCCGTGGGATGGGGGCTTCTGTCAGATAGCTCTGAATCGGCATAGCTGATTGGTTCCCCGTGGACTGCTTTCTTGTGTTTTCCTGGAGAATTTCATCATACATAGACAATAGTGTGCCTGGTTCTTCTGTGCTTGGCTGCTTCCTAAATGGCCCGTCTTCCTCCCCTGTGTTGTCCCCCATGACCGTCTGTCTGTCATTCAACAGATTCTGCAACATCTGTCTTGCTTTGTGTCTGCAGTGAAGTACCGATCTCTACATCTCCGGGCAAGGAGTCTAGCAACACAGTACAGACGTTCAGTTTCAATGTTGTTGAAATCTGTCTTGCACTTCGGACTCAGCGCTCTTGCTTAGCAGACGCTGTAGAGCAATAATGGAATGACATCAGCAGCAGAAGCTGGGGAAGCGCAGGGATTGTCAGCATATTCTCGATGAGACTCCACTAATCTGCATTCAGGGTGGCTGGCAGATCACGATCAGCAGTATACACACTAAGTGCCCGCTTCTGCTCCACTAGGCTTCACATCATATAATATGTGCGGTTCCACTGTGTTGAAACGTCCTGCTGCAGCCTTTTGAGTGGGAGTGGTAGTTGTTCGGAGATGGGATTGTGCCAGCGGAGAATGTTTGAAATGTCCAACAATCTGTCCCTCAATTGCAACAACATCGGTCATGCTATGTTGTGAAAACAAACTCGCATGCAAAGCTGACTGCAGTTTGTGTGCCATGCGGTCTATGCTTGATATGCTGCACTCGCGCATTACTTTAGCCATATTTTTGGCACTGTCTCTAACAACCACGTGCACTCTTGGAGCATATTCTCTAATGCTACCTTGATGGCCGCTGCTGTGTGTGAACCAGTAAATTCTTGCGAGTGTAGCATCTCCTGCTGCAACTGGAACTTCAACGCCAATCCTTCGTGCTGTTAAACTTCAATGTTTAACTACTGTTACACCACATGCGTTACAAATTGCTGTTTTGTTGGCTATACACAATCGATTTCAACAATCAGCCACAAAAATACAATTGGACCGATACACACTGTCTGCCGATATATGGGTGCATCAAATTCCTTCTCCATACTTTTCCCACACCTGCATGGAACTCTGATCTTAGTGTAAAAACAGTAACGCTGCTGTGTGCAGGAAACTCTACTGACCTCAGACCTGCGTCTTCGTAGTGAGGGTGGTTGACAATGGGCCGACCTGTGGACAGCTTCACACTGGCCATGGTGGGCATGGCTCCGGCAAACACTGAATCTGTATGACACACGCAAACACACACAGGGCACAGTAAATATGAGGCAAATGAAAACAGCAAGAAAATAATGGATTAGTGCAGGGAAAATAACTCTGTTTACACTATTGTCCCTTATTCCTTAGTATGTGGTTATAAAAGAAGGGAATAAGTATCAACAATATATCTGGGAGAAAAAGTGAATTACATATTGCTTAAAATGATTCGGTCCTTTACCATTTACATTGACAAACAAACATTCAAACTAGCCTTTGGGGTTACTCTGGCACATTTACACAAAAGTTTATTAAAGTGTGTCGTCCCGGTCCCTACTCAGGGGTCATGTGTGTCAGGTGCAACACCACTCACTGGGATGGGTGTTGTCCTGGATCCAGTCCAGCAGCTCCTCCTGGGGCAGGTTGCTGAACTCTCCCATGATCCCCCACTGGGCCTGCAGGTTGGCCACGCCTTGTATTGCCATGATGGCCATGATGACAAACACTGCCATCTGGAGCTTCAACTTCTCCCCCAACCAGCCAAACAACTAAGGTGCAAAAAAGGGAGGGAGGGAGAGAGGAGTGTGAGAAAAAGTGAGAAAGATGAGAGAGAAACAATAAACATGACAAAGATAACGGCTGAGGGAGGGACTATTGTGAGAGTGCTATGAAACATTTGAGAACCTAAATTATTGTTTTTATTTGTAATGTATGGTGATGTGGTGTGTCATTCCAAAATGAGACCCCCAGTGTTTGAGAACAAAAACCCAGATAAATTAATGCTCCGTGTTAAAAACATACTAGGATGTGTTGAGAGGAGAAGGATACGTATGAGAGTATGGAAGTATGATGCTGTTATTGACGTGTCAAGGTGGCATGTACTGCAGTATTTTAGATAGACGTGTTCCGGTAGTCCATTTTGCTTGCTGTTATGGAATTACACCATTCACTTAAAAGGTGGATTGCCAGACCTGTTTGGAGCAGATCAGGGAGGCCATGATGCACATGTGGGGCGTGAGGAAGAGCTTCAGACGCATGATGAGGATCGCCAGGATGGCAAACGCCACCAGTTGGAGACTGTGGTACACCAGCTACAGAGAGGGGAAACGCACCGAGAGATTCAGAACACAAGCGTAGGAAAACAAAACAAGCAGGTGGAGAGATCCGGTTGGGGAAGTAACGGCAACCACCAGGCAAATGTAAATTGTGTCTGCAGCTGGTAAATTAATCTTCCAGCCATCCTGACTAACCAACCATCATCTGGAGCAGCTTCAATTAGAATCATACAGCTGTCAGCTATAAGGTGACGTTTGACAGTCAATTGGACTGGATGAATGTTGCTCAAACCAATGTGTGTCCCCACCAGCTGAGGCAGTTAGACACAGATGAGCGCACACACAGACACAGACAAAGACACAGACAAAGACACAGACAAAGACACACATATCAGACCAGCACAGCTGATCCCAAATTTAAACTGTGTCTGGATGCACTCACTCTAGGCAGAGAGAATGGGCTGCTTTCCTTTTGCCCATTTCCATTTCCTGTTCCATCTGGAGCTAGACATTTTATCTTGTTATGATATTAATCAATCAATAAATAAAAAAATGAAATAAAAAGGAGTTAATAATAACCCCCCCATTTAAAACTTTTATTACTTTCAGGGGAGCTCAGGCCTCTTTCAAGGGAGCTCAGCTGGACTGGCTCCCCCCGTAACTCAAACACTCATCTGCTCTCTATTCTGAAAATGAAAATTGGCTGGACATATAGTGACAGTTGCTTGATGCTTTCATCCCAAACATCTTACAGCATCATAAGTGGAGGCATATTTTGCTTGAGTATAGCCCTAGGGGGACTGGAACCCCTAACCCTGGCAGTGCCTCTACCCACTGAGCCAGACAGGACCATGAAAACAAAAGTGTCTGATACATTTTGGAAACCTTCATCCACCGGCTGGTGAATGAAGAAGTCTGGGAGAGATAGAAGGGAGAATGACATGAGATGGCAAGAAGAAAGCTTAGATTCCACAGCAGAAAAGAAAATGACTTAGGGACATAATTACTGAGCTTGCTGTGGCAGGGGTGGACATTACTGCATTGGAGGAGGAAAATGAACTCTCTAATCAAACAGGTTTAAAATGTGAAAGTACACACAGAGGTATTACTGCAATAAAGCTTGTCTATAAGCTTGGCAATAACATTTAGGGATGTCATAATGAAGTTTGTCTCACCTCTCCTTTTGCTACCATTTCAGGCCTGCAAAATAGAACAGAGGTAGGAGGGTTAAGGCAATGTCAAGCTCAGGTGTCCACTGGGGACAAAACAATTGTAAAAACACATGGATTCAAATTATTAACGATATATTAAAATATAGCTTATTCAGAAAAAGACTGTCAATGGTTGATTTCAATGTGCAGGGTTCCTGCATATTTTCCGTTACTTTTTCCCAGCCTGAATTTGGTCGGTATTCAATATGATGTACAGATTATTTTTCAAAACAAATCTCACAATACGTGAAAGCAGCAGGTAGCATAGTGAAAAGCAAGACAATAAGACCCAGGTGAAAATTGAGTGTTGGAAAACATCCACTCTGCTGAAGGGTCCTTGAACACAACACTGAATCCCTACCAGACTCAGGGGCGCTGTTCTGTAGCTGACCTGACCTCTGACCTCTCTGTGGAGGGGGCCATGTAAAAACAGAATTTCCCCAAAGGGATCAGTAACATATGACATTACATTGCATTAAATGATCTCCAAAAGACAAACGTGGGTACACAATAAAATGTGTAGTCATATGTGTATCAAGATGAAATGTCCTTTCCCCACATTTCCCCAGATCTTTTGTCCAATTACCAAACTTTTCAAGACCTGGAAATGATCAAATTCTCCCTTCTCCAACTTTCCAGACTTGTTAGACCTTCTGGTAACCCTGCTGTGGGCTGGACAGTGGGCTACCAAGCTAGCAACACCACTGGTCTGTGTTTATATGTACACTACCATTATTATTGTGTCATTAAATATTATTTGGTCTCATTGCTGATGGATTCCTTCTGCATAACACAACTAAATTTTGCTGACTCGACAGTGGTCTAATCAGACCCATGGATTGTCAATTTCAAAACTGTACGTGAAGTTGATGAGTGATGAGGTGACTGAGGCCAACAGGATACTCACCCTTCAGCTTCATCATCGTCTTCGACCTTGGCGGACGCCTTCCCTCCGTCCCTCAGGAATCTCACTACATCCTGGACAGTCTGGACAGGGAGATGGGAGGGACAAACGGATACATCAAACAGAATGAAATATAGGAAGAGGAATATCCCTTTGGCTATGCTGACTGTGTTTCCAACAGATGGCACACAGTGTAGAAATAGCTTTCTTTTCATTTTACAGTAGCTCATCTTTATACCACACGTACACCAAGTCATGCTTTGTCAAAATGCTTCATGTCTTCTTAGCTCTGCATGGGGCAGACATAATAGGAAAAACTGTCAGATTTGAACAGCCTGGGGGGGAAATTGTCCACGTTAAATGTTTGGAACAACTCCCTGCAGTCATTTCTGAAAGCTAGATGCAACAATTTGATCCTAAAGTGTGTGTCCAATGTTGAACTAATAGGACAGACTCTTCCCAGAATGACAAAAGCCTATGTACAGTATACGTGTGTGTGTGTTAGAACTGTATGTGTGAAAAAAGGGACAATTCGGTACGCCCTCATGGCAGTTAAAACTGGCAATTACCACAACCACAGGCCTCAACAGAGCATGACAGACAGGAGGAGGATAGACAGCAACAACTATTATGATTTCATTTGAGATTACACACAATCCTCAAGGCAAAAAAAAAGAAAAAAAATCACAATGAAAAGGCAGTTATGGTGGCAATGTGCCCAACACCGCTGCATTACCATGCTATGGCAGTTATTAACTACTGCATGCCTCAAGAAGCACACCAGCAGCAGTCTGCCTTCCAAACATAAAGTGGACAAAACAAGTCAGAGATGAAAATCACTCCAGCCAGTTTTGGAGCGTAATGGAGAGGCACTGTGTACTGTACACCTGTGGCCATCTATCTCATGTTAGACCATTTGTGCCGGTAACCAGAGCAAATTGAGTGCCAGCTCTGTCTTCCCGCTGCACCAAAGCAGCCTGTTGCAATGCTATAAGTGATTTGGACCTCACATTTGACTGCCCGCTACAGTACTCTGGAGGGCGAGACGAAAAGATTAATGCTGCAGGCCCACCACTTTATGAGAGTCACACATGTACAAGTCTGGTTTTCAGATTTTGAGTGAAGATGCTCTATTGCTCAGGATTTAACCCTAGACATAGACAGGTCTTCTTTTTATGCCCTCAGCATGCCTTACCGCCAAGCCAGAGACCTTGGTGAGTTAACATGCTTCTTTTGTCAAATACACACATTTACAAATTAGAGCTTTTTTGTTGATGTTCTGAAACATACCAAACTGTTACCACAGTTCTGATGTGTGCATGTGTGTGTGTATAAGAGTTACCCGTCCAACGATGAGAGCAACCACCAGCACGTTGATGGGAAGTAGCAACGTTTTGGCGTAGCGCAGAGGGGTCTGAGAAAGAGAGAGAAACTTTTATACCAAACAGCATTTTGCTTTAAATCCCTGACATTTTCACAGGAGTCCGGGTGACATTTTGAAAGTGAAAGTTTGGTGAGGTTTTCACATCGTTCCTCGCCATCTGAGACTTGCCTTTAATCACTAAACAAGCTTACAGAACACAGAGTGACACTCTTTAATTATCACCATTTGGTGGTGGCTTTGACACGACAGAGGTAAATGTCAAGTTTGGTGGTAGACCTGATTTTTCATTTGGTCAAAATGGGAGCAAAAGCATTCAACTGAGCCACACCTCGATCTCCATGAAGTCAAATTCGGCAGCGCATGTGTACATCAGGGTGTGGAAGTCCTTGTAACTGGTGAACTTGGACTTGATGAGGCCACTGATGTGAGCCTGGAAAGGAGAATAAAAAGCACTGTAGACAAACTTTCTATGCATTTTGTATTTCAAAATACTACCACACTATTCCAGACTTGAATTTCAGTCACTGTTCAATATGTCCTATACCAATAGGGACAGTGGACAATATGAGTGTCAACTACACCATATGGCTCTGTAGAATATGATTTTCTTCATAGCAACAAATGTGAACTAACACTGTTTCTGTTTCATTTATGAGGACCGAAAAACAATATTTTTCCATACTTTTAAAAGACTCTTTGGTCCAATAACTTTTCTAGATATGGAGAGGATCAAATCCATTTTCCATATGTTTCTAGACTTTCCAGACCTGCACAGGGTCCCTGCATATTGGTGTGCTGTGGTTGATGCCTTAGGCTATATCACAAGCATATCATTTGAACAAACTTTGAAACAGAATATTTCTACAGTTTTTCCAGATACAAGATTTTCAGAAAGGTGACTTTGGAGTAGCTTACGTCATCGGAGGCGCCAAGGATGGTGGACAACATGAATTTGAGCAAAACCGTGGAGGCAACCCAAGCCAGGCCCTGCATGGCCTGAGAAGGAAGGAGAGGGAGGTCAGACGCACTCTGGTAGGCTGACATGTAGGAACACGCACACAAAAACAGAGCGGCTACCTGCAGTCCAAGCCCTCGAGGGCTGTGGGGTTGGGAGCAACACAGGAAAATATTGTTGACTGGCCACAGAGGCTGATTAATCCCAAAATTCACCAGCCACTTTCACCATTTTACTTCTTTTAGCTCACTAGATTTTTGTAAGTAATAAAACTTAAGTAAGTAAAAGAACTTATTGCTGCGTAATTAATCATTAATAATCATATTTTGTGTTTTCAGTTTCTAGAAATAATAATTGTAGAATATTGGCATATAGGTAATAGTGAAACATTCCATTTGATGCAAAATGTCTGCTGTAGTTGAAAACAGTACAGTAATAATTCTGTTCTTCAAATCATTAAGGCTAATTGATTGGGGGATTAATAATCCTGATCAAAATATCAAACAAAATAATCAGAATTATCATTTAGCCATAATCGTGCAGCCCACACACACACGCACACGCACACGCAATACCCATGTGATGATGCCGGGTTTGAAGGCTTCAGCAAATCGGTCCCTGAATGCGATGATTCCCTGAAAAATGGAATTAAATTATCTTTCCCGAGCCAGTTTACAACCAAAAAGACACGATAATCCTCGCCCTACCTGATAAAACATAGAACATTTGATACATTCATCATCTTAAACATTTCTAGACATTGTCCACTGCAATTTCAACCAGACCGTAGTCAAATACTGATTGAAAAGCAGAATTATTTGAGCATTAGTCTTTAGTCTTTCTGTTCAGGTGGCCAGTGAATTCACTGGATTCATATCAGATGCTTACTCAGCCCAGGTCCAACTTACCCAGATGGAGACGAGGGAGGAAGCATAGAAGGAAGTGAGCAGCATGGAGTTGCCAAACATCAGGAAGAAACAGACGCCAAGCGTGATCTGCAGGAGGCGGACAGAAAGAGAGGAGGCGTCATTCATCAAAATCCATCAGCTTTTTTCACACGGCTGAGGACTGTGCAGTACAAATTGAGTCATTTGGTGTGTAATTACACTGACGCTTAGGGTGTGCAGCCACAACATGCAAACGTAGCACAGGGGTCAAAAAGACAGTTTCATGAGTTTACAGCGGTCGCATAGAAACACTCAGCTAGTTCATTTGCACTGTTGCCTGCAAAGAAATACTAAATCTCTTCTCTCCGGTGAGTCAGTCAGTAGGTCTAGGACGAATTAAGTGTCAATAATATGTCTTACTATTGTCAGTATTGTATTGTCAAGTACACTCTAGAGAGTTAATACGGTGTAATACATTTTGAATACAGCGCCGCTATCAAACATAATCCTTACTGAATGGAACATTTGACTCTTAATCCGGTATTGCAAAGTGAAAATATGTGCACGATGAATGTTCCAGTCTGCATGTTAGTAAGCCCAGCAGCAAAAGACATCACTTAGGCTAATTAACAATGCTGTAGGTCAGGGAGAACACACACACACACACACACACACACACACACACACACACACACACACACACACACACACACACAAACGCCCA